>JAEQML010049473.1:0-50714 GCA_016904865.1 Pissodes strobi | reverse complement strand
TAGGTCAACGTATTGTGCCTTACTGAAAAACTGCATGAATACTGTTATGCAAGGTTTTTTAATTATTCTAATTACTTAAAATAGTCTAGTTGTAATTAGTGAGCTTACGTAAACAAATGAAAGACCGAAAATAAAAATTGATTATGTTCTACTAAATGAAATCCAGCTATTTTATTTTTAATCTCATGTCTAAACTTTACATTTCACGTACTCGGTACAGACTACTTCTTTTTACCTCTCTATACCCTAGCTAATCTGGCCCCGGGGCCTACTACATTTTGCACTACTCACTTTTTTGGTTTTCGTGAAACCGTATATTATACTTGTTTTTTTTTTGTGACAACAAACCGCCCAGATAGCAATCTCTGTTTAGCCACATACATTTGTATTATATATATTATTTTTTAACAAAACCTAATCTTACACAAACCTCAATACAACTTATCAACTGTACATTGTATCATTGTACGTAGATATTTGGCCCTCGGCCTACTATATAGGAAATTGATTAACCTAAACAAGCATAAACGAACCCCAAAACAACTAATCAACGACCATTTATTGTTCGTAAATATTAGGTCATCGGACTAGTTCTATATAGACAATTTATTAACACTTAGTTGAGGAACTGGGCAATATATTTTCCCTTCTTTTCGACATTTTACTTCACAAACACAAAACAAAACACGATTTTTGAACGTATTCGAAGGATACGGAAAACAGAATGAGTAAGCATGGAAGTGCGATAGCAGACTCGGGTTGAGGATAATAGTATATTATTTTATATGGAGGAAAAGTGATACTTTTCATGGCGCGCTCGTGTTTAACAGCCGAACGGAGTGAGGCTGGTAATAGAGAGCAAGCCATGAAAGGTAACTTTTCCTCCAAATAAAATATGCTGTTTTTTCTTCAAATGTCGACAAATTAATGCAAAGACATCTCTTTTTAATAGTAATAATATCTAATTATTATTGAAGATAAATGGGTTCGCAAGGCGGCTTAGACCACGGTCGTAGGTGGCCTTGCTTAGACCGGTGTCGGTGAATATAATGTAACATAAAGCTGTCAGTGGACACTGTCAACAATAATTATTTTTTTAAAATTGCATCTCCGATTGCATTTTAATTCCGTATTGATAAGCAGTTAGTGAGTAAGTTCGATTAAATAATAACCAATTTGTTCCTAAATTAGTGATTTTTAGAAATGCAGTCACAAATTGAGTGATAAATACAAATTGTAGTTTAATAAATCTTGAGTTGTTGACGCTTATTTTGTTGTCTGTTTGTATTGTATCTATGTTGCTATGACAACACTTTTACCTCCGCCGGCGGAAAAGTGAAAAGTAAAGCTCCGGCGGAGGAAAAACGAAACTTCACGGCCGCCTACACAGTCGAGTAATGACGGATTTACTGACGTTTGAAGAAAAAAAACTTTATGCTTTAAAAACGTATCGATGGGTATGGTGATTCAGAAACTACAATGTAATCATACCGGAAGAAAAGCGATGGAAAATAATTAATTAATATGAATAAATGCTGCAACTAAACTTATTGACAAGAAATCAAATAAATGAATTTATAATTAATTAACCGAATGAGTTGCTACTCAATAATTTATACCACAAAATATAGAATCTTTTGTTGCTAAATACAACATAGGAGCTGCGAAGCTGATCTAAATGTGGATGTATTAAAATCTGATCTGAAAAGTGGCCAGGAAGATATAAAATCAAAGTGTTCACATATTCAAGATATGCTAGACGAAAACAAAGAGACAAACAACATGATTCACCTAAAAATTGATTCACAGGCTGAGAATTTAGATAGCATTACCAGAAATGTATATAGCTCTTTACATGACTGTGCCAACAACATAAAGGATAGCAACACAGAACTTGTAAGACTTTTGGAGAATAATGGCCATTTTAATATTGGAAAAAGCTATTTAACTAACCATCAATTTTGTGAAAGAGAAAATTAAAAAATTATACACAAACTGCTGGAAGCTGAGGAGGAAATAACTAGGCTTAAGAAGAGTTTGCAAGCACTGGATAAAAAAATACCGGATCATGTCCCAAAAAAATAATGAAAAACATACCGATGTGTTGGAAGTAGCCAGAAATAACAGATCAGCCAGAATGACTTCACAAAGAAATGATGGAACAGGGGCGCCCAATGTTGACGTTATTATGGCAGCAGGTACTAGGGTGCAAAAAGCTTACATTTATGTCAGCAACTTATCCACCGATACAACTGAAGAGCACGCTGGTAACCATATAAAGCGAAAATTTGGTGAAATAATTGAGTTTAAAGTACAAAAACTTGGTAGTAAGCAGCATAATCATACAAGCTACAAAATAGAAGCTCCACTAAATCTTGCTGATGACTTACTGCATCCGAAAAACAGGATAGAAAATATTGTAGTAAAACGCTTTCAGTTTTTTCGAAAACGTCTTAACCCCCAATTTAATGCCCGCTTCAGAGTCTCGCAATCCAGATATATTTCAGATTAAATACCAAAATGTTAGGGGCCTTCGGACAAAATCTAGAGAGTTCTTCGAAAGTGTTTTAAAGAACAATTACAATGTCATATGTGTGTCCGAAACTTGGCTTAACGACAGTATTTACAGTGGTGAACAGACTGATTATCGATATGTAGTTTTTCGAAATGACAAGAACTATCAGGAGGCAGGAGTATCTCGTGGAGGTGGAGTTATGTGTTGTGTAAAAAGAGAGCATAAGCCAGTTTGTGTAGGAAAAAGTAGCTCACCTTCCTATCAGTGGATATGTATTCAATGTCATGTAGAAAATATAAAATTAATGATTTGTACAATATATATCTCCTGTAGTTCTAGTAAGTTTGTTTATGATAGTTTCGTTGAATCTCTAAATTGTGAATGTTTTCTAAATATTGATCATTGTTTTATAATAAGAGGCCTTAATCTGAATGAAGTTAATGCAGCTAATTATGAGTTAGATAAAGGTTCCGAGCGCTCACAAACTATTTATAGTCTATTAGGGGAACCTAATCTTTATTCAATAAATAACGTAACAAATCATTTAAATAAAGCATTAGACTTAGTATTAACGGACCTTACGGCTGCTGAAGTTGAGGATAGTAGTGACGCTCTTTTAGTGTATATCGACAAATATCATCCTCCATTGGAAATCAATTATAAATTAAAAACAATTTCGAGACAAACAAAATAAATCATGCCAATAATGAAATTAAAGAAATGAGATATAATTTTAAGAAGGCTGATTATTATTAGTTATATAATTTAATGCAGGGCTGTACTTAGAATATTTTAAATGAATGTAATCATCTTGATTCATGTCTTGAAGTCATGTACCAAGAAATGTATCAAATGTTGGATCAGACAGTTGAAAAACATAGGGGCGGCGTAACTATTAACAAATATCCTCCATGGTTTAATTATGAATTAAAAAAATGTAGAAAGGAAAAGATTAAATATTTCAGATTGTCACATAGCAATAACCATACAACATGTATCCAGGTCTATTTTAAACAAAAGCATAGGGAATTAAGAAGAATTGTTAAAGTTCTGACGAGAAAGTGTTATGATGAGCATATAAAAGATACTGAAAATAATATACGTGATAATCCAAAGGAGTTCCGGGGCTTTATAAATAAAAAGAAAAGTAATAGTGGGATTTCATACAGTTTTAGATATGATGGTGCAACTTATGATGTGAATGATGAAATTGTAAACGCATTTGCTGAGTTTTCGAAGAGTGCATATGCTGAAGATGCATCCTTGGAAGATTCTATGCTTTCTGATACTTTTAATTACAACCTAGACATGTTTTCTCTTTCAGGTTTTACAGAATTTGAAATTCGAAATGCTATTAAGTCCCTTAAGACTAAGGCATCTCCAGGAATTGACGGGTTGCCTGCTTACATTTTCAAAGATTGTGTTGATTATTTAATAAAACCTATACAGATTCTTTTTGACATGTGTTTAACAGAATTTTTTCCAAAAAAAATAAGATATGGTCGAGTGGTTCTTATACATAAAAAAGGTAATACCCGAGACATCGAAAATTATCGTCCGGTCACCATCTTAAATACCTTAAGTAAGATTTTTGCGCGTATATTGCACTCTAGGATACACGAACATGTAGACTCTATTATTTTTAATCGGCAGCATGGATTTGTAAGTGGGAAATCAACAATTTCTAATCTGCTAGAGATTTCAGAATTTGTTTCAACACAATTTTTAAATAGGAAGCAAGTAGATGTCATATACACTGATATGTCTGAAGCATTTGACAGGGTAAATCACAGAATTTTGATACAAAAATGTAAAATGTAATTTTGATGAGAGTGCATGTAAGTTTTTGGACTCGTATTTAAATAATAGGTTTCTTTTTGTAAAAACGAACGGAAGTATGTCAGATTGCTTTATTGCTAGTTCAGGGGTACCTCAAGGTTCCATACTGGGCCCACTGCTGTTTAACATGTTTATTAATGATGTATACAGATTTATTGAAACAAGCAATTTTTTGATATTCGCTGATGACCTAAAAATTTTTGCACCAGTCAGAAATGACCTTGATTGTGAATTACTGCAGTCTGACTTGAATTCATTTGCTGACTTTTGTAGGAACAACAATCTTAAAATTAATGTCGATAAATGTTTTCATATGAGTTACTGCAAATGTTCGCCATTAGTCAGACATACATATAATATAAATGACAGGCAAATTGCCACTGTTAATGAGATTACCAAGTTAGGAATCACTTTTTCAACAAATCTAAGCTTCACATCACACATTAGGGAGTTATGTATCCAATGTTACCGAAAGCTGAACCTTGTATTAAGATTTTGCAGAGAATTCTCCAATTGGAAAACTTGTTTGTTGCTTTACTATGCTTTTGTTAGATCGAAATTGGAATATGGCTCTGTGTTGTGGGCTCCTAAGCAGTTTATATGTATTGACGCTTTAGAAAAAATTAAAAACAAGTTTGTTAGATATATTTATTTTAAAATGTATGGAGTATACCCTATGTTTCCTACCCTAATCTCATATCATGATCAGTTAATAGATTTTAAAATCAATAGTCTGAACCAACGTAGAAAAAACAATAGAATTTTACTGGTTTTTGATATATTGCATCAACATATTAGGTCACCTGAACTATTAAGCCAGCTACCAATAAATGTTCCAAGTACTAGGTTAAGGAGAAGAGATATTTTGTTTAGGGTTAATAATTCTGGGTGTCCTTTACATTCAGAGCTAATGGATTGCAATAATTTTGTTAAAGAGTTGGATTTAGATTTATTTTTCTTGTCGCGAAACCAATTTATTAACTGCGTAACAAACCATAGTATTGTTGATTAGTATTTGCTTAGTTATTAGTTTAGTACTTAGGAATAAAGACACGATCCATGGAAATCTGATATGATATCTGGGATGGGTAGTCTGGGCGTAGCTGCTAGTCTTTGTGAGAAACACATGAGACATTTTACTCCGAGTTGTTTACCATTGTTTTTAATCCATTCAAGTGTTTTTTATCTTACCTAATAATTATTAGCCTAGTATTCCCTAAGGTATTCTACTACCTTAAATATATTAATACTGTGAACTACTGACACGCACAAACTACTTAGTAAATATCACCCTGTACTAAGTTTGAAACTCAACTTAAAAATATTATGGTCAAGACAAATTATTACCAATACGAGCGATCAAAGCAAGATTCTTAAACCTACAACGGTCAGAAAATTCTATTATTATAAGCACTCAATAAATCCATTAATTCGACAGACTTTGTTTCTCACCCAATCCTGTTGAACCAGTTCGTTAAAGCACCCATAGCCAATATAGACAATAGACAATTTACTTTCCTCAACAAAGACAATTTACAAGTAGGAATAGTTAGCTTAATACTAAACCCGCCCTTTCCCATAAACTAATTCTTGTTTGAAAAATGTGTAAAATTCACAGAACTTTTCAAAAAAATAAACACTATATGAACATTTAAGAATTAGGTAATTTCTCAATTTCATTCTAAAATGTTTTGTTGATAAACTTTTTATTTCATTCCGGCAACAAATTATAGAAAGATCGAGATCCTGCAAAATTTGTTGACATGAATGCCAGCATATATTTTACCAGAGGAGCGTGAAGCACATTTTTGATTTTTTGTCTAGTATTTACAACATGATAGCTATCAACTGAGGTAGGTAAATATTTGTTTATTTTTATGGACATATTTCAAAAACTTAAAGACCATATAAAATGAAAATTTTCATACTCTCTAAAATATTTTGTCTCAGTGCTTTTTATTCGGTCCATACACGTTTTTGGGCCAGAAACACCTCTTATACACTCGTTGCCCAACCCCAAAGACAAATTCCGTAGCCGCTTACACATTTCCGTCCCCATTCGCATGCACATTTCGGTCCCATTTGCCATTTACCCTCATACCGCCGCATAAGTAGCTTACACAGCAAAACTTAACGTAATAATTAAGGCGAGCGAAGCCGCGGGTAAAAGCTAAAAGTGTCCTATGTCCTTTACTATACTCTTGAGAATATCTGTACAAAATTTCATAATAAGCAGTTTACGCGTGGAAAATAACCGTAAAAATGAACACGAGCGAAACCGCGGGTAAAAGCTAAAAGTGTCCTATGTCCTTTACTATACTCTTGAAAATATCTGTACAAAATTTCATGATGATCAGTTGAGTAGTTTATGCGTGAAAAAATAAACAAACACACACATTCGCATTTATAATATTAGTTATTCGCATTTATAATATTATTTAGGATTTTTAAATAATACTTACTGGCAGCTTCAATCGGAGTGGATTAATTCACTGCACAAATTCGACACGAAAATCTAATCTAGGAATAACATCAACCTATGGACACAGCTTATTCACTACCAGCTAGTCATCTTGGGGCGGCATCCTTTGATTTGGGAAAATCAATATCCAAATTTTGCAAATTTTAGAAGAGGGTCGTGACTCAATATTGTTTTAAACGTCTGGTTATCTGAATAATACTTTTGACAGTTCGTTTAATTTAAAATATGCTTTTTTTATCGTCTAAAATCCGATTAAAAACGATTTTAAATGACAAAATTGTATAAAACCCCGAAATTTCCGGGCGAATTTTTCGTGGATTTTGAAGCGAAAATTCATTTTATATTCAACCGTCTATTAAAAATAAGCTGTGCTATGGATCCATATAGACTGCGAATATAATATAATGAAAATCTAATACCGCCCTAGCGGCTAGCCGTTTAGAAGCGAAGTTTGAGTCGTTGCAATCTCGGTCATCCTGGATTAGTTTGCTCCTCAATGCGTACGGGTTATAATGTCACATCGGTTTACACATTATGTCCCCACATTTCCGTTCCATTTGCCAAGATTTACCCTCATACCGCCGCGTAAGGTGTTTACAAGAATAACCTAGAGAAAATGAACGAAGACACCCGATGCCTTCCGATAAGTCGGGAATATGTTTTGCAGGCTGTCTTTATCCGCCAGTAAATAATAGTATATTATGATATAAGTGTATAAGAGGGCCTTTAAAGCACGCGCGACATATTTCAAAACACGACGCGCAGCGGAGTGTTTTGTAAGTCGCAAGGGCTTGAAAGGCCTCTTATTCACGTATATCATACGCTATTTTTTATTACGAATGCATAATAATCTCAAAAATGTTTTAAATATTAAAGTTAAGGGATATATTGACGAATATATTAATCTGTCACATTTGACATGATCAAATGTTTCTATAGCAACCTTTGAAAAAGTAGGCGCATCATTTACATCATTTTAAGCACGCTGCAGCGTGCGATAATCGTTGATTATGATGCATGCGTAATAAAAAAGCACTTACTGAGTTACATACATAATAATTATTTCTGAATTACTAAGTTATGTAACGAAATATTTTTTATTTTAGATGCATGTGCATTCCATAGAAGAAAATATTATGAAATACAGTGTTTACTAAAATACTACTAAACCAGACCGTTAATTGGCATTTTGATTGTAGTAATAAGCGTAAATAAAGTGGTCCTATATGCGAGACACATGGCCTTAGCGTAAACTTTTCGTACATATATCGTTGCAATTATTAGCTCACATAGGTAAAATATATATTGGTACTAAAATAACTTTTACAGGGTTTACCTGTGATGCATAAAAACTGGCAGTAGCTACGGATCTTTGCCTGAATCGGATTTCAGTATGAAACAAGATCTAGGTAATGATTCCGAACACACCAGTGATGAACTAGTTAACGATACTGATAAAAAGGTTACTGATAATGGCGCAAACCCGGGCGCATATTTGTAACAGGAGACGCGTCCGGCATAAGACGCGAGCCGAAGTAGAGTAGTAAATAGCAGACGAGTTAGGTAAAACCATATATTTAATACTACTAGTATTAAATATATGGGTAAAACCCACGGTGCGTACACCGTGGTAAAACGGCTTGGTAAACGGCAGACGTGTCAGTTGCAAAAATGTTTGCGGAATCAAGAGCTGTATATAGCAGACGAGTGAGATGGATTTTTGCCTGAAACGTCTGTTATTTACTAAAACGTTTTAATAAGATATTATGTGTTATTTTCAATTTCTTGCGATAATTTCTTGGTTTACTTACCAAAACCTAGAGGGTAGTGGATTATACTGGTAAAAATAGGAGTTTTCTTATTTTCTAAACATAAACTTCCTATTCTTTGCAAATATTAGACAAAAAATGCAAGTTCTAAAAGCTACTTATAAGTATGTATTTGTAAGTAGGTAGTATACAAGTAAGTAGAACAGGGTTTTGAGTTTGAAACAAAAGATACCTATTTTCTTAGGACAAAACACTTTGGAAAATAGACAAACACCCATAGGACAATAAAATAAATAAATAAAACTTTATGATTAAAGATTAAAAGTCTCTAGGTAGGTAATTAATTTTAAAAACAGACATTTTTGGGCAATTCAGATACAGGGCTGCAGCAAAAGTTCGGAAAATAAAACACCAAAAATTTGCAATGTTTCGACCATCTTTTGGGCAACCCAAAGTTAGTGTCGCTTCCTCCTAACTTCAAATGCGTTCTGTACAGCATACATCAAGTTTATGGTTATAAACATCACAATTACCGGATGCATCGACAAACATAATTTCATTTGTTTGTGGTAGCTTTAACGCACGTTGCATAAGTGGTGTACAAATAGCTGAAGCATAATTCTCTTATAAAGTTATTATTTTATAGCATAGGCCAGTTTTGGCTGTATGAGAAGCCAATGTTTCCTCCAACTTGAGCAACATATTAGACCCAGTACGCTCACCCAAATCCTCTTTGAATTTAATTTTTCACAAATTAGATACATTTGTTTTTGTTGGCATGTAGTGCCTATCAAACGCAAAGTTTTCATACTCGTCACCCACTTCTTCCATTTCATTCATACAATAAGTATGGTAAGCTGTGGCTGCAGAATAACCTCAATTTAACAGATCCAGTAATTTTTGATTAGCTGTTGATCCCAAAAGCCCCTCACGAAGTGCTTCAATAACATTTATTCGATGATTATGTGTTAAACGAAATTCTATTAAACAAGGCCATTCTACTGAAGTTACGGATTTGATAAGAGACTTGGGCCTTTGAAAGAATTTATTTATTGTAATAAAATTTTTGGCTGGACAATCAATATTCCTCGACTTTTTTTGTTTAGTTCCTGTTGATTTAACTTTTGTAACCGTATTTAAATGACACCTATAAATACGTTTAAAAACATTCCTCGGTGTAGTCGTGGGAACTTTAAATGTTTTTTCAATGGTGCAGGTTTCTCTAGTTACAGCTTCCAGATCAGATACCCATTTCTAAAGGAAAAGTACGAATTAGGCTTAAGTATTTCTATTAACTCATTTTCTTCCAGTAATGCACCAATGCACCATCAACTATAAATCCAAAATGTTGAGTTTAATCAGTTTATATTTTCACAAAAAAAAAAAAATTTTCACGTTCTTAAAGCGGACTAAAGTTCTGAAAACACTACTTCTTCTCCCATTTAAAAAATAAAGTTACCCATAATACAGAGCTGGGCAAGCTACTTAAAAAAAGTAGCTAAAACTACAAGTTACAAGGTAATATAAATTGTAAGTAGTTAAGATACTTAGCAACTTAACTAGCTTTTAAAAAGTAGCTAAGCTGCGTTATGCATGATTGTGTTTATATCGAGTCCCTCTGAAGAATAAAGAGATTTTAGAGATACAGACAACTTCAAACTAGACAGTACTTTTTTGAAAAAATAATAAATGTAGCTTTAGGAATAAAAATAACTTTACCTATCAAAACTAGCTTAAGCTACTAAAAGTAGCTAGCTACTTTTTTACAATAGCTTATGAATGCATGGCGCGAAATTCTCAAAGTTACAGCTACAATTGTAGCTGTAACCTTCAGAATTTCGCGCCATGCATTCATAAGCTATTTTGAAAAAGTAGCTAGCTACTTTTAGTAGCTTAAGCTAGTTTTGATAGGTAAAATTATTTTTATTCCTAAAGCTACATTTATTATTTTTTCAAAAGTAGCTTAAGCTACTTTAAAAAAATAGTGTAAATAAGTTATAAATAGTTACCAAAAAAGTAGCTAAGTTAGTAGCTTAACTACTTGGTAGCTAGCTACTGCCCAGCTCTGCCGTATTATCACAAAAATGGTAAACTTGGCAATATTGCAAACATGACCCGTGAATTAGGCATCACGAAAAAACCCTTGAGGGTGATCTTCAAAATAATTGACAATTTCTATACTTAATGGCAATCCTGTATAAAAAGCCTTTTAAAATAAAGAAAAATTCTCTCATTTCGGCGTTGACCATTCCTACTGTTTATGGTACAAACTGACTTTTACGTTACGTCCTTAACCCTTAACCTTATATTACCTTAATATAATGGGATCTACCTATTAGGAAATGTAAGGAATAGGTAGAGATAGACTCTATTTTAATGAATTGCCCCAAATATAACCGGAAAATTATCTTATACGATCAAATGAAAAAAAACTGAAAAACTAGCGAGCTTTCATGAAATAAAAATTAGCTATCCTCTGATCGTGTTTTGTAATCTTACCTACCTACTTATACTTATAATTAATTAGGTAATATAATTTTTTACTCACGTCCAGATCTTCTTTACTACCTAGTTTGCAAAGGATTTTATCGTTGCCTTTGATGCTCTTATAATCATAATCATTTGGCAATTCATGTATTTTGCAATTTATTACAAAAAACCTCTATGATAGATCACACAATTTCACAAATCAAGCAAAAATTAGCAAATGCAAGTGGAGAGTAAAAACCCTTTTAAAATTCATTATTTTATCTTCTTTATTCATTATTTCACACAATAAATTTTAATTTCAAAAAAGAACCCCACATACTATTCAATTGTTGCTTTAAGAGGCTTAGTAAACAGCAGACGTATCAGGCAATCTTGGGCGGACTCGTCTTCTAAATATGAAATGTTTTTCGGGCATTGGCGTAATTAATCGAATGGATAACGCGTCCCCGGTTTACAAATATGCTACCCGGGCAGTGACATAATTTCTCGTTTTAAATTGGAAGTGAAAAGAGGTCTGAAAATTATAGATTTATCAGCACACTCCCAAAGAAATTTGCAACTATATAATTAGCATTAGAAGCTCATTTCTTTTCTGTCATAATTATACGCATAATTATTAATTAATTCATTAGTATCAAGTTAATAACTGTCCGCCTCCTCTCTCTTACATAGGGTGTTTAAGAGACACCAGCAAGCTGAAGGTCTTTCAGTTATCAAGTTTAACATATAATGGTAATTAACAAATATATAGGTATAAATTTTGTAATCTGTTCGACTCATTATCCCACGTTACGTAGCACAGTAGCAGCCATTTATAATTTTTCTATTGAATTCAATAAATGTTTTTCACGGAAGGCGTGTTTTCAATAGCGTATCCACCTGTCGATTTGTTGTACAATTTGCTCCTTCTTGCGGAACTATTTAAAGTTTAGTTAATAAGATAAGAGTTTCTCATCTCCTCGATATAATTTAACGTAGCAGTATTCATTTTATATCTAGCAGTTTTAATTTTATTACTTATTAATACTTTTAAGTAATAAATAAACTATGACATTTTCTTTGTAACATTCCCAGTATTGTATAGTGTTATCACAGGGCCACCACCTGGAGATATCAGACTAAAATTATTTATCTGAAAGTTAGTTTTACCTTATTGTAAATGATATTGAATAAAACCTATAGAAAATATTTCCCCAAACAAATAAACATATAGTAAGTATTATAAAATATTTTTCGAATCTATATTAAAAATGTAAAAAAACTTTTTAAACTTCACATGCATATAAATTGAATATCTTCTAAGGAACCTAATATAACCTAAACTTAAAAGAGATATAAGAATATTGAACCTAATGAGTAAAAATCAAGCGATTACTTAAAGCAATTGCAAGCATCATTTGCTAGATCTTGATATGGAGTCATATGGATAAAAATTTAGCAATTGCTAGCTTGTTCCTGAAAATACCGAGCAAACCCTTAAGATGAAATGAATAAAATGTTCAGCAATTACTTGACCTCGTAGCAATTGCTTTAAATCAAAGAAAAAGCTGAAAGTAAAAGGTTTTGCTTTAAAATGTTAACCATTTCCTTAATATAATATGAATAAACGTGGCAATTGCTTTTGCAATATAAGCAATTGCTGGTAAGTTTTTAAGCATGCACTAAACCATCCTTACATTTGCTTAGATTAGTTTGGTTGTGGTATTTGTCCTATTTTCATCCTAAAATGGCCAAGTTTTTGAATCGGAAAGTAAAATTCTACAAAGTACGCAAGGAATGCATAGAAGAAGATTGTAAAAAATTGAATGGTTTTGATCGTGAAAATGTGCAATGGCTTGCAAACTATTTCCTGGGGAAAGTGGTGGCTGAGCTTTATCGGCTTTGGACAAAATGAAAATTTTTCTTCGTGTCGTGGCGTTTCCAAGTTTTCAAAATGCAGTTGGTGAAGAAATTGGTGTTTATCAAACTAGTGTCTCTATAACGTATACATACGTTATGAATAAAATTGTGAGTAAGGCAAATATATTGATGAAATATTCCAAAACTGATGTCGAACTTATTGAGCTAAAAACTATGATCCCAAAAATATCGATTTCCAAATGCTATTGGGGTCACTGACTACACCAACATCAGAAGTTCTAACTTTGACGAATTCGGTGACGAATATGTCAATAGGAAGGTATTTACCAGTTTAAACGTTCAAGCAACTTGCAACAAGTATAGATTGTCAGTGGCCAGGATCCGTATATGACAGCAGAATTTTTAAAAACTCCAATGTATATGATTGTTTAAGAAATGCTGTGGAAAACTGATTGTTATTAGGAGACGATGGTAATCCCATAGCTCCCTGGCTTATGATACCGTGGAGAAATCCAGCGACACCTGCTCAGAAGCATTATAATAATATTTTTTTGTCGAGGACGTGCCATAAATGAAATGTGCTTTGGCCAATTAAAGGCTAGATTTCCTATTTCGCAGTATAAGGTTCATAGCAAATTGGAAAAAAATTGCTCCAATTGTCATCTGTAGTGTTATTTTGCACAATATTGCAAAATACTTAAAATATGAAGAATTTGATTTTTGGGAATAGGTAAATAATGTTGAGGATTTGTATGTCCAGAACGAATTATGAAATTTCAATATAATTCGTCGTTTGGGTCCGCAAAAAACAGGATTTTATATTATTCCTTCACCTTTATTAGAAAATTAAGATATACATGTACACCTCAACAATAGGCGTTTGGGCTGAGGACTGGGGCCACCCTAAATCTAGTTTACAAGCAATTGCTTAGAATACGCCGGAATGCTAGCAAATGCTTAAGGTTTTTATTCTTAGGATCTTTAAGCAATTACTAGTTCTTAAGCATTTTAAGCTTTTGCTTTTGCCAATCAACAATAATTGCTTTTAGCAATTGCTTAATTTTTATTCATAAGGCTCAATAATACAGTTTTGATGCGAACCCTGCTTTTCTTATATTTCTGTAGCAATTGCTTTGTCAACACAAGTCCAGTTCCTGTCTTACCTCAATTTTTTGCCATTAGATTTCATTTTGGGGCCGAGTTTGCAATAGATTTGACATCAATACAACAATGTGGGTATTTATATATAGAACAACAAATCTGTTACGTTGTGAAAAATAATTGTGATATGGCAGATTTCAGTAAAAATGTGGAATTTTATAATAGTGATGACACAGACAAGAATGTAATCTTTCTCCACAAATTAATGGAAAATAAAATCGTTTTAATAAATCCAAAGCTTGGGTATAATGGGCCACTGCACCGCGATATCATTATCGTAATCCACTTGCAACATATCGCCATCTGTACTGTGTGAAGTATGGCCATCCAGGCTTAATAAACACTTATCGGATGGCTTATTGGGAATAAACTGCTTTTTAACCAGTTAAGAAATGATTCCGAGTTTATGAAGGATGACTTTTTGTTCATCTAAACTTTGGATCTCCCTGGCAATCCATCTGAAAATTCAGCCTTTTTGTTCATACCTTTGAAAATTAACGTGGGCGGAACAAATTTGCCGTCTGAACTACAACAAGCAACAACGGTGATATTTACTTCTTGCTCTTTAGATGATAAGATGTGTTTTTCTTTTGCACCTTTAGTTGTTAGGACTTTGCCAGGTTTGTTGATCCCTAGTCTCATCCATATTAAAAATACGAGACTGTTTATCTAACATAACTCGAAGTTTCTCCCCTGTTCATTCATCGAGCTCTTGATAATGATAATCCTTCAGCTTGCCTTATCGATAGTTCGGGATTCCTCTCCATAAATGATGAAAGCCAAGAATAACCGCCCAGGCCGCCATTTTCTGAAAATTTGTGTTTTAACTTTAGTTTCTCAACAAAGTTTTAAGCCAACCGTTTTCATTTATTAGAACACTTGTAAAATAAATTATAAGTCATTTCTGACGTAAAATTTCAAAAATCGTTTACCTTCTAGTCCGAGGCTCTGCTCTAAGGGTCTTTGGTAGCACATGATAACGGTTATGAGCTCCTCTTTACGATATCACACCGAAACTCACTTTACTAGTGGCTTCTTGTAATTATTTTTCGGTTCACACGGCCCTTGGGCGTGCATTGCCTTTGATATTTTCGTACCATTTTTCTAATAAAAATTTAATTTAATTTAATAAAAATCATAGCGAAACAAGAGACTTAAAAAATAGCATGAGGCGTCTTTCCTTCCTGAAAATGTGGCAACGTGTCATATTTGCACCCGCACACCAAGGTCACAAATTTAAAACGCACTAAAATATGTCATGACACGTGTAAACATAACCTCAAAATTCTCGATAAAACTTACGAATATGAAATAATACTACCACGTTGCAAAGAACCACAGATATTAGGACAGTACATGAAATTTTGCAAAGAGAAGTTAATCTTACCTTCCTAAAATCAAAGTAGAAAACAAGCCCACTTTAACCATTATACAGCAATATAAAGATATCTGTAACGTCTCACTTACAACAAAACAGCTATCAAAAAAAAATTAGAAATACGAATTCAGATATAAAAAGATATCTGAAGTTAATAAGACAGGCAAAATAAACCAATGTCTTGGGAAAAATAATTTATTATTAGAAATTTGGAATGTACAGAAGAACCCTATTTAAAAAAATACCAGGTAGAATATATAAAATTTATATAATGTATGTTTTGTTAAGCTGCAGCTATTCCTAAAAAAAATTAAATATCTAATATATCACCTGAAATCATGAAACAAAAATATTACCAACTGCTGAAATGCATCGATCAGTTTTACTAGAGCATCTGAAATTATATCGTATACAACAGGAAGAAATTTTCAGAAAGGGCTCCAACGGTTTTCTATAAATTTTTTACACGTTTACCATTTATTAACGCAAATAACGAATGAAACATCGTTGATGGCCACTTTACTCTTCCAAAAGAAACTAAAAATCGATTTTCTTGGAAAAGGCTCAAATTCTTCTTCTTCTTCTTTCAGCAACCCTTCACAGTCCACTCCTGGACATAGGTCTCCCCTATATTCTTCCATGCCTCTTTGTCCTATGCCAGTTGATGCCATCTGTTGCCCACTTAGTTTTTGATATCGTCGAGCCAGCGTAACTGCCAACGCTGCGTTTATGTATGCGAGGCTTCCGTTGAATGATGCGTCTCGATCATCTCAATTCGTCCTGTCGGGCAACGTGTCCTAATCAGCTCCATTTCAGGTGGGCTATGCGTGTTATGATGTCTTCAACTTTAGTTCTTTGTCTAATACTCTCGTTTGTGATATGGCCTCTAAGGCTTATTCCTAACATCATCCGTTCTATGGCTCTTTGGGTGGTCCTAAGCTTATTAGCTGATTTAACAGTGAGTGTCATGGTTTCCAGTCCGCATGTTATCACGGGTAATAAGCAGGCATTAAATACCTTTCTTTTCAAATTAATTGGAATAGTTCGCTTCCTCAAGACGTATGACAGTTTACCCGTGGCTGCCCATGTCAAATGAACACGTCTGTTTATTTCAGCGGTTTGATTTTTTTGCCTAATTTGATGCAATGTCCCAAATATACATATTCTTCGACGTTGTCAACGATTCGGTCTCCTATATGCATTTGTATATTGTCAGGTGTCATGACTTTTGTCATGATACCATGGTTAATCCTATTCTTGCGGATTCTCTTTGAAGTGCTTCCAACATCTCTTGAAATTTCATTATATTCTGGCTAAAGAGCACTATATCATCCGCAAACACAGATAGCTCAGATATTTGCCGTCAATTTTGATGCCTTTCGTGTTCCAGTCTAGAGTTTTAAAAACATCTTCTAGTGTAAGTGTGAACAGCTTTGGGGAGATGGTGCATGTCCCCTTGTCTTACTCCTATTCTTATTTGAATTTTGTTTGTTTTTATTTCTTACGTGATTTTAACGGCTATTGTCGCATTTTCATATATGTGTTTAAGAAGCTGTCTGCAGCGAGAGTCAATTCTTGCATTGTTTATTGCCTTAAAAATAGCCCACAATTCCACGGAGTCAAACGCTTTATTATAATCAACAAATGCAAGGTGTAGTGGCTCGTTGTACTCGTTGCATTTTACTATTATCGTGCGGACGGATTGTATATGTTCTATTGTGCTATGACCTTTACGGAAGCCAGCTTGTTCCGGGGGCTGATAGTTATCAATTACACCCACATATCAATCTCTTCGTCTGTTTTAAAAAACGTTATCTTGCTCTGCGTGTTTTTTTACATAACTTTTTCAAAGGTCGAATAGACAACTTTCTTGTATTCTAATCATAGCATAAATATTCACATAAACCAAATATTATAAATCAATTCGCTTAGAATTTTATTTCTTTTTAATTCATGCGGACAAAATTTTTTTATGGAGGCGGGCGTGCAATGTGTTAATGACCCTCTTTACAAATTAATATTTTATACAGACTAATTTCAAAAGCTGTTAAAAAACTTTCTCTGATATCTAAAAAACTGTGAAAAATGTGAATATTAAGGGAGGTTTATTTTATTGGTCTGCATAATTTGGTATACATTCCAATCTACTGCAGATGCGTAGTTAAAACAGAGCTGAATCACAATATTTAAGAAGAAGAAATTCCTTAGAACGTCTTTTATGTCAAATTTGTGATCAGATTGAGAGGTAGCCTAGGAAAGTATGGTCAAAAGTATATGTCAAAACTTGACAAAACTTGCGTGCGCAGCCAGATTCTATAGTTTTTCGTTCACATGTCCAACGCCATTTCTTTGAGTGTGACATCACCACTCAAGTTTTGCATTTGATACAAGTGATCTGTCAATTTTCGGCAAGATAGGCCACGTGATTTTTAAGGTGTGCCACCTGCCAGCTGTCAATTTTCACAAATAGCATCCATCACTTGCCATTTTTAAATCACGTGCTCTATTCTATTTTTAGGTCATGCCATCGATACCCCCATGCAATTGATACATAGCATCAGTCACAAGCATTTCTGGATTTATATTTATAGTAACATTGATATTACCAGATTTACCAAAAAACATGGCTGCAAGAAAAGCGGTGTGTGATTAACACCATACAGCAGAAGCGAAAACTTTAACAAGGCGAGATTATTATTGTGAAATACAAGTATTTTTTGTTTTTTTTTTATTTCAAATTACCTGCCACAAATTTGATGTTTAGAGCAATGTTCTACTTCAACATATCCCATAAAATCTGCAGAAACCGTTACTTGTCGCTTGGAAAAATGCGAAATTCTCCAAATCTGGATCTTTTTTCATCTTCAAATGAGAGTTCAGGTTATTACGAGTGTATAATGTAACTCATAGTAAACGAGGATGCTTGCGTATCGAATGATATAATAATTAGAATAGTGAATTATACGTGAGTCAAATGCTATACTTTATCAATAACCTTCCTTAATCACAAAAAAATATTTAAGTAGAAAGCAAAATTTTGACACTTAGATGAACCGCGACGTCAACATAACAAGAGTCTAGGGAGCAGACAGGTGGAGCTCAGAAAATTTCTCCCGTATTCCAGATTAAGCAAAAATAATCGAAACTAACTTTAACTAGACAAACAAGCACACTTAGACGAGCGAGCTACCCAAACTATCCCAAGCTAACGCAAACTAATCCAAATTAACCCAAACTAACGCAAACTGACCCAAACCAATCGTAATTAACCAAAGTATTTCAGATTATGCAAAAATAATCGAAACTAACTTTAACTAGACAAACACGCGCTTTGAGACGAGCGCGCTACCCAAACTAACCCAAACTAAAGCGAACTAACCCAAACTAACCTAAACTAACGCAAACTAACCCAAACTGATCGTAATTAACCAAAGCAAAAGCAAGCGCGATACGCACTTAACCCGCCCTTAACCCAAACTAACCCAAACAAATCTAACCATGGCTTTGGACGTTGCAAAATATCGGCCCCTAAATGAAACCCTTAGAGTCCAAAATATTTTTAATGGTTTAAGGGGCGCCCGCCGAACATCCCTGCCGAACGTCAACCCTTTCGAACGTCAAATCGCCTTTTTTCTTTCGCACAGCCTCGACCCTAGGGGCCTTGACTTTCTAATGTCCAGATTCGGTCGTCTCAACACTGAAAACCCCCGACGGTTCATTTTCGTCGAACTCGGACTTGCCTAACGACGAATTCTATTCCGAGCTCATGTTCCCCAATACAAAGAATTTCAGATCCCAGAAAAATTAAAATTTTCATACGAACTTTACATTTTATCGAATACCTACCTTATTTCAACTCATATCGAACACTGTATAGGACTTTAAAACAGCGCAAATACTGGCGTAAACCGGTTGTAGATATCTCTTTTCGTTACCGAGAAAAAGTCGAAAATATGAAAATCACGTCTGGTCAATTAAAAAAAAACGAAACGTCGTACAATCAAACTGGATACGACACATTATAGTACCCGACGAGACCCATATTTTTCTCATATAAAGCTTACCTCTAACTGTTACCGTTTTCGAATTATAGCCGATTTTCTGAAAATCTCGTTTTTAAGCATAATTTTAATTTTTTTTTTCAAAATACCCGTTTTCATGACGGAATCGATTAATGGGGTCTATTTACATTTCATTAAAGTAAAAATTATTTTTTTTAAATCCTGCACGTCGTCCAAAATGGCGATTTTCCGTTTTCGAAATCGATGGGGCCCGATTACGGGAAATGGGTTCGTCGGAATGAAAATCACGCAGAATACTTTTTTTTGGAGGGTCTCGTTCGACCATCACCAAAATTCGACCTCGTCCGGCTCCTATCACGGAACCTATTCGTGGTAGCTTCCCGCCGATGTCAGATTCGAACTCGGCATCATCGAAAACCCCCCGAAACCGAATTTGAACCCATTTGGACGTCAAATCTTCTCGGCTCATAAATAAGCCCCTAGGTCCCAAAAATGATTTTTTCGTGTATAGGACCGCCCGCCGAACAAAATTGACTAAAATTATGATCTTGGACCTCGCAAAATGTCGGCCCCTAAATGGAGCCCCTAGGTTCCAAAATATTTTTAACGGTTTAAGAGGTGCCCGCCGAACGTCGACCCTTTCGGACGTCAAATCGACTTTTTATCTTTCGCACAGCCTCGCTCCTAGGGGCATAGGCTTGCTAATGTCCAGATTCGGTCGTCTCATCACCGAAAACTCCGGACGGCTGATTTTCGTCGAACTTGCCTAATTCCTTCGCTCGTAAATTTTCGGAGCTCCTCCTGTCTGTTCCCTAGACTCTTTAGTCAACACATCTCTACGTTGACATTTCTCGTGTCCATAGTACTGGCTCTTGCCTATTACGTATTCATAATTACACTTCTTGTTTTAAGCATAATTACACTTGCTACCGGCTTAAGTATTATGCGCCTATATATAAATAGTTATAGATATATCTACTTACTTACCACAAAAACTCTACGCATCGATATTCAAAAAGTAAAATTTTACCTCGAAAACTGCTATAAAATCCACTTGAAACTGCCTCTATTCACTAGAAAATGTCCACATTTTTCAGCTTTAATCCATTTTTATTGAGATTTCAGACAATTACATGTGTAAGACTACATATTTTAACCTAAACGTCATGTTAAATTTCTCATAATGCATCAAAAGTAAAGCTATCTATTCATATTCCCAAAATTGCCGAGATATTGAAAGCTATTGGCTGAAAAGTTCATTTTACCGATATTTTCGAAGCAGAGAAACTTTTAAAGAGATTTTTTCCTCGATATTCCCTATCCATTTCTATCCTATTTTCGATCCTCGTGAATATTTCGGCGCTGGATCGATCCAAACAACAAACAATTAAGTGCCCAAATAAATACTCGTAATTTTTCGATTTTCACCAATTTCAACAAGTCAAAAAGGTACGTGTCCAGAAAAATTATCAGACATTTTTAAAAAATGTCACATTTGACGTAATATCTCGGAATCGGAAAATCAGATCGCCAAACACAATTGACCGTCAGCGGCTCCAAAAGATGCCTAAAAACTGGCCAAATCTTAAATTTCTATTCGTAGCTATTTTCAAGGAACATAAAATGGACGCAGATTTTAACTAAATGAGCGATAGACGAGTGTGACGCGTCGTACGTGACGGTCCAGTTTCGTTCACTAACGGGGCAAAGGTACGCTGAACACGCTTAAAGAAGTTTTCAATTTCTGACTGTTTTGTCTCCGCTTGGCTCAAGTCGACTCAAGTCGAGCATTAGACAGCCGAGAGTGGCGAGTGACGGCTCAGCCTTATTCACTACACAGAAAAAAAATGTGCCGAATGGGCTTCAAGAAGTTTCCCCCTCAATAGTTCTGATATTTGCTTCAATTAACAACGCATTTTTTCTATAGCAATCGGTTTCTTTAGTCAGTGTTCAAAATTCATTTCCTGTGGATCTAGACTATGTGTTTCTGAAGCCTGAAATCTAAATTATTTTTACATTTTAGTATTTTCAGTTTAATTATAAAACGCAACATTTTCCCGATCTTCTTGATTTGAAAATGTTATACCGTGTGTTTTTGATTAGATATTTTATTGTACAGAATTTGAAATATCTGGAACAAAATCATCGCAGGTCAATATTGGCAATTGGAAAGAGTAGACTAAAATCAGATACACTTCAAAACAAAATTCATACATATCAAGATTGATAAGTGCTAATAATACTTCATCACAAGCGATAAGTTAAATTTCGTTATCGATCTCAAAGTACAGGGTGGCCAACTAATGAGAGGTGCTGTATCTGGGAAACTATCCATCGTAGAGACTTGCGGCAAAAAATGTAATTACTAAAACGGTCAAGAGAAAAACCTGGAAAATATTTTCAAGTTTCTAAAATGACCACTAGGGGGCGTAACTGCAATCTTCTATCTATAAAAGTGATGTTTCTGTGAATTCCACTATACTTACCTAATAAAAAAATTCCACATATTTGAAGTTGAGGATAATGTAAAACTTTTTTTTAATGCTTTTTGCTGTAGCTCTAGAAATAAAGTGGTGGGGGGTATTCAAAGTTTTTTAAAATAACACTTTGTATTTGCGAAACGGCTACGCCGATTTTAACAAACTTGGGTTTGTTCAAAGGAGATATTCTTGGGCTACAAATGCTGTATTATTTAAAGTTTCGTTAGTTTCACATGTCGCTGCTAGAGGGCTATTTGCGACATTCCGACAGAAATGGTTAATTTTCTCAAAAAAATTAAATACATTGATATGATTTTTTTCCCATGAAAAAGTAGCTAAATAATGGCTAAACAAGCTCGCGAAAACCGCATCTCGATATCTTATTCCTAACCCAAAATATAGGCAAAAAAATTTATTACTTACGAAAATCCCTTAATTTTTTTTTTACTATATTTATCTCGAATTTTCTCTTTTATAAAAGTTGTGGCCCTGAAATGCACCGATTTGAAAAAGGAAGGTTCTTAGTGCCCCCGCAAATGCTCGAAATGCTGACCTTCACGCTCTATGCATTGCTGAAGCCTCTCATGGGTAGACAATTAATAGAAGCAGGCCATGGAAAGAAAACAAATGAAAATAGAAATAATTCTTCCTCAAATTGTCAATAGTTGTCAATAGTTTCGCTTTATTTTGAGCAATTTTTGTGTGTGCAAAATGCGTTTCACGAATGATGAAGCTGTTGATATGCTTGCGGTTTATTTTGAATGTCTTCAAAATGCCGCAGTAGCTAAAAGAGTTTACGCGGCCCGTTATTCACATCGACGTCCTTGACGTGTGAGAGTTTTTCCCTGATTAGTGGCGAGCTTAGGAGCCAATGGTAGTTTTCGGCCTGCGTTTCAACGGCAAAAAATTGGAAGAACACAAGAAAATATCAACTACGTACTGGGGTATATTGATGGAAATCCTCCTGTTAGCACAAGAGAGTTATCGCTTGAGTTGAACATAGCACGAACAACGGTTCAAAATATCTTGAAGGACCATAGGTAAGTTCTAATGGCTATCATAATATAGGTATTTGTTGAAACTTTTTTTTAATTACTTTTAGAATGCATCCATATCATGTAATTCTACATCAGGCTTTGAATGAGGAAGATTTTGAGCGCAGGTTGGACTATTGGAATGTGTCGCATGTTGCTGTGCTGCGACACCTGGTGGTCCAAAAACTAATTGAGCCAAGCTGCATTATATTGTAACGAGAGGCTAAATAACAAGTTGCATTAGTTGCGATCTGTCAGCCGGGGTATTATTATGGCTTTGCATGGTCCTCCGCTCGCTACGAGGGCTCAATCAACAATAGCTAACCAAGTGCTAACCAAAACTAACCCAAGGCTAACCCAAAATTAAGAAAAAAAGGTAAATTAATAAAAAACAATAAACAAAACATCTGTCGCTACCGACGGGAATGGAACCCGCAGCGCAAGAATGAGAGGCAAGCAATCTGCCTATTAAGCCACCGAGGCGTTGTAGAAATTTTACTAGAAAGTAGAGATTCGTTGGATGGCAACTTGGTTGAGCTCGAATTTTACTAAAAAAGCGTTAAAAAAATGTTTCGCGATCGTAAAAATTTCAATGATCGTGATAAGTGTTGTGTGAAAAATTGTAAATGTACAGACCAAATGAAGGCGTCGCGTCGTGGTGAATCGAAGAAACCTTTTTGGAAGTTTAGAGGAAATGGATCGTTGAAAAGCATGGCAAATTTCTTTAAAAGTACATAAGTACAACTCATCACTGAAAGTGTGTTCTCAACATTTCTAAAAAGAGGATCACATTTTACCAGGTAATGCAAAAAAAAGCAAATAAGTTTACATTTTTCTCCTAAACCAGCCTTACAAGAACACTTGCACTGTAAAATCTTGCCTATGGGGCACGTTTATTTCATGTGGTTTTTCTCTCAAATGTGATGTTTGTATAGAGAATACTTTGAGATTAGTGTCAAAGCTACTACTTGTTTGGTTATATTTCCCACATTTTATAATGTGTCCCGCTTGTAGTAGTCTTTCACCCTCCACAAAATATCTCTGGGAGAGATTTGTTTCCGCATGTTCACAGATAGCTTCCAAAGATAATAATTTTTTTTTTAAATTCACTAATCATCGCATTATATTTGTATAATATTGCAGCTTGCTTCCTCCATGTGGTGACGTGACCGATTAGGCTCCTCCCAGACGTCAGATCCCAATTGCCATTGGATGTTAGATATTTTTACGCGAAAATGGAGAATTTTTATTTCAAATTCTTTGGACCGATGAAGCCACTTTTACTAGTGATGGGAGAGTAAATCTGCACAATATGCACTATTGGTCTGCAGAAAATCCGCACTGGATGCGTGAAGTTCAGCACCAAGGACGTTGGAGTTTAAATGTGTGGTGTGACGTACTGGAAGGCAAAATTATTGGGCCATATTTTTTAGAGCAACCCCTAAATGGCAATGTCTTTCTTGAATTTTTGGTCAATCAATTATCGTTGTTGTTGGAGCACATTTTGCTATTAATGTGCGAGAGCATATCGATGCAGTATTTCAAAAGCGGTGGATTGGAAGAGGAAGTCTGTTTCCATGGCCTCCGCGATCACCAGATTTAATTTGTCTGGATTTTTATTTGTGGGGGCGGAGATAGGAAAGTGTAAACCATTTTGCTCTATCTTTAGCCGCTTAGATTTTACAGGCTGTCAAACTTGGTAAATGGTCGATTTTCAACTGTCAATATTTCAAAAACAGTAACAGATAGGTATAGGACATTAATTACAAAATATGTCTAGAATTCTCCGCAAAATCCAAATATGCAATAATATAAAGGGGGTTCCATTAATTGTGAAACACTCGGTACACAAAAAAACCCGCTAATATTTAATCCTAAAACAAGTACTTTTATGTATGCACTAACTATAGTAGATATGAAAAACGACAGGTACAGAGCAATAAAATAAAAGTCATACAAATAAAAGAGAAAAACAATTAAATAAAACAACAAAGTTACCGATGGTACATTAAAACATAAAGCAATGTTAAATCACAGAAAAAAAAAATAAAAAAAAACAATAACAATAAAATAACATTATTCAGTCAAATCGGTAATTAAAGAAGTCATCAATTGAGTAGAAAGCCTTAGAAAGCAATAGAGCTTTAGCTTCTTTTCTAAAGTTTTTATAACTTTGATTTTTTCTGATTATCAACGGTAGGTGATTGAATATTTTCTTAGTGTTGTAAAATATTGAATTTCTTGTCAGACCGTAAGATCGAATCGGTAAATTTGTTTTAAATGTTTGTTTAGTGTTGTGCACAGAAGGAGAATTAATGAGGTTTCTATATTTTTTATATATTAGACAACATGTTTCCAACAAAAATATGCAAGTTAAAGTTAGTATTTTGTTGGAGATAAACAAGGGCTTACTCGAATCCCTGATGCTAACCTTACATAGATACTTAAGTGCCCTTTTTCGCAACACAAATATTTAATTTAATAGGAAATTGGCACAGTGACCCCAAAAACATATCCCATATCTTAAATAAGACTATTGCAAATAATTCTAATTACATAGCAGCTTGATGCAAGTCTTCTACTTCACCAAAAAAATTTATTAACGCTTAGATTATTTATAGTATGAATGCCAAGTGAAAAATCATTTAAAGAACATTTAAAAGTAATACTATTAGTTTTAGAAATATTAAGAGAGGGTACATTTGCATCGGTCCACTCTTTAACCTTAATCAGATCATTCCTGACATCCGTCTCTAGATCACAGAATTTTTATTCATTCAAAGTATCGTCGAGTATATAAAGTAAATTTACCTTTTATATGAATTTTTATTATATCATTTATACAAATTAAAAATAATAGAGGATTGGGGACAGAGCCATGGGGTACTCCAGATCAAATTTGCATTCCATTTGAAAACCTATTTTTAAAATGAACCCTTGAGCCCGCTCGGACAAGTAAGCAGTGGCGTGCAGTGTCATTTAGGAGAGGGTAGGCAACATAATAGAAAATGATACAGAAGGAATAAGCCCGCTGCAGGCGCCGCCGTAGGTAGAATTTTTTTTCAGGTGCCACGCCTAAAAACGTCCATTTTGAGGCTCCAAAAAATGTAGGCATAAAGCCTTTTCAATTCGAGTTTCGCCAAAACTATGCAAAGAAAACGCGTTGTAAATGGTTAGTGGACTGGCATTGTTTTTCTGAGACATTTGACACATTATTTACATCAATATACCCACGTTTACTCTACAATTTCCTTCTTCACCAAAGAGTAACCCACTAAGCAAGAAACATCCTTGTGACGTTTGGTAACGTTAATTTAAAGGATTTTACTAAACGTTTTCCTTTAAACATCTTATTAATGAAACATTTACCGTTTTCCTTAATGTTTAAAAAAATAACGTTGTTGTAATGTCAAATTTAAGCATGTTACTGTAACGCTATAGACAAAATGCGTTAGTAACGTAACATTCGTGTTAGTTTGAATAACGTTTCTTATTAACATCCAAGAAATGTTGCTTTATCAACTACTTTCTTACATTAAAAACGAAACGTCATAATAACGTAGCATTCATGTTAGTTTAAAAAACGTTTCTTATTAACATCGACGACATATTGTTATATCAACTAATTGGTTACGTTATAAGCGAAACGTGATAGTAACGTAGCATTCATGGTAGTTTAAAAAAACGTTACTTTTTAACATCAAAGACATGTTGTTGTATCAACTAGTTTATTACGTTAACAACAAAATGTGATATTAAAATAGCATTCATGTTAGTTTAAAAAAACCTTTATTTTTTATACAATCGAACGTCGGACATGTTGAATAAAATGACATTGAAGGGGAGCGTTCGACCAATCACAGCCGATAACGCGAGCTCTGCTTTTACGCTGAGTGCACTTTCTGACCTTACCTAAAAGTTGTCTTTCTCTCTCACTCAAAAGAGAAAGGAGGGAGACGAAGATACTTTAAATCAGCGATTTTTCTAAAACTTAAGCTAAAAATTTACCTTATTATAAGCAGATATTTTCTTAAGATATTAGCTAAGAAATCGTCCTGTTCGTAAGCAGTTTATTTTAACTCAATGAATTATGTGTGCGTTCATATCGGATGTCGGATGCGAATCGAGCATAGACATATTTTCCTTTTATACGTCTATGGATATTGGACTATGTAGGATCTCTTTGTTTATTATCTAATGAATGACAAGGTGTAATAAATATTGCCCAACGTGTAATCATGACAAGGTTTGGAAAATCCATTTCTTCATAACGGCCGCGCTCTCACAGCGTCACAACATTTGAGAACTTTCCTAACATAAAATCGAAAAGCGCAATGTTAATGTTAATATTCATTTTCATTTTCATATAGATGTCATACAAAAACCTAAAAAGTAAACCCAACCATTCACAAAACCTTTTGTGTTACGGTATAAACGCAGCCAGCAACATGTCATGTCATGTCTGTCATCTGCCACATCTTTGATTGAGGATTGAGATTGAGCGGGACGAGAATGCGGGATCCTTTTATTTTAGCGTGTTTTATTTTTAATTTTGGTAGCGTGTTTTATTTTTATTTTTCCTGCTAATTATACGTGTGGTTGGTGAAAGAAGATGGACCGTAAAGTAAGTAGATTTATTATTTTACATAAAGTAGGTATAGGGTGCTGTATAATTTTATGATGATATTGATGATGCACATGGCGGGGTCCTCAACTGATTTGTTTTTAAGCTTTGTTTTCATAGACAGGGAAACCTATTAACTTTAATAATATGCCTGTTAGCAATAATTGGGCAGACTTAATTTAAAACACCTATAGTAGATAGTTTTCCCTAGCTTCCGCCGTAGTTTAATGGTACAGCTTGTAGTATAGATAGTCCGAAAGATAGGCTATAGCAAAATGCAATCTTTATTTACAGCAAGTAACGAAAACCTTTTCTAAATATTCGAAAAGGCACATTCGGAGGCTCATACAAAATTCTGCTTTGACCTCAAGTGCGGCCTCCAATGATTCAAGTGACCCTGAAGAACAACATCCTACATTATGTTATAAAAGTACAAGTGGAAGTCATACCATAGTAAATGTAGATAACTCCGTAAATAATATTACTAACCTAAATGACAATGTTTTGCCTAAAGTACATGTAGATTGTAGCGATACTAATGATATTAACAGAATTTTTTTAAATGTTCCATACGATAATAATTTATGTAGCATAAAGACAAATATAAACTTTAACAATGATAATCTAGATCACAGTATAGATCCTGGAATTAAAAGTAAAACATTTTTAAAGTCATTAACTTCGTGGGCCATTAAAACCTGTCTCAGCCATAATGCGTTTAATGATTTGTTGAATCTGTTAACTATATATTCTAATTTTGAGGGAATTCCAAAAGATTGTAGGACATTATTAAAGTTTGATAGTTCCTTAAAAAAAACAATTAATATAATTCCACCTGGTCAATATTACCATTTTGGTCTCAAACAAGGGATCATTGAAACTGTGAAAATGGCAAAAAGTTCAATTGAGGAAACGGAAGAGGAAACTATTTTAAAAATTTCTATTAATGTCGATGGTTTGCCAATTACTAAAAGTAGTTCTAGTCAGTTCTGGCCAATTTTGGCATCAATAGACAATTTAAAAAATAGTGGTCCTTTTCCTGTTGGTATTTTTCATGGAAAAACTAAACCTGAAAATGCAAATGATTTTTTAAAAATGTTTGTCGATGAATATCTGGAAATGAAAAATACTGGGGTAGTTGTAAATTCTTCAAATTTTAAAATTAAAATATCGAAAATTTTTATGTGATGCTCCTGCCAAATCATTTGAGCTAAATGTAAAGGGCCACAACTCATATTCTGGTTGCACGAAATGCAAAGTTTTGGGGGAGTATACACAGCATAGAATGGCCTATTTGAATACACAAGTTAGCTTACGAAGCCATGAAGAATTTGTTAATATGGTAGATGATGAATATCATAAAGGACCAACATTATTAGCACATTTAGATATCAATTTAATTAATGATGTACCTCTAGACTACATGCATTTGGTTTGTTTAGGGATATCAAAACGTTTACTATCATTTTGGGTTTCTGGCCATCAGGGGGTCCGTCTTTTTAAAGAGGACATTGAAAATATCAATATCCATTTGGAACAAATAAGAAGTTGCAGTGTTAAAGAATTTGCTAGGCTTCCCAGAACTACAAAGGAGTTAGATCGTTGGAAAGCCACTGAATTTAGGCAGTTCTTATTATATTACGGACCAGCAATTCTTAAAAACATCCTTAAAGAACCTATTTGGTCACAGAATTATGTGCCAAAACTGACATTTTAAATTATGCTGAAAAACTTTTGCACTACTTTGTTACTAAATTTGGGGATATATACGGCCAAGAGTATGTCAGCCATAATGTGCATAATTTAATTCATTTGGTAAATGATGTAAAACATCATGGCCCATTAGATAATTTTGAAAATTATATGTATAAAATAAAAAAAACTTTAAAAACAAGTAATCGTCCACTGGAGCAATACATAAACAGACATTATGAATATATTACTCATTATTCCTTAGAAAACACAGATTTGTCTAATCTCTTATTAAATCCAGTAGGGTTTAAAAAAATAGATTTCGAGAATGTAACCATTTATAAAGAATTTATTAGCCCGAATTTTCACTTTTCTGTTTCAGAGCCCAATTGTTTTGGATTTTTAAAATCAAATTTTGCAATACAGTTTTTAAATTTTTATAAAAAACATGAAAAAATATGCTTTGAATGTTTTGTATTTAATCCTCTCAAAAGTTTTTATAAGACACCTTGTGATTCCCTCAAAATTAATTGTGGATTAGTATCGGGATTTAATAATAATGTAAATACTTTTTTGGTTGATGATATTTTTTGTAAAGCAATTAAAATTGGAGACTTTTTATTGCCTTTACTTCATTCGTTTTGATCACCAATACAGTATGTAACTGAATAATAATAGGTAAGTCCTAGCTAGGGGTTGTTTAGGACAACACGACAACTAATTTGGAAATATGAATCCATATCCGAAAATGTCTTCTTAGGGATCCCTTTCAGGTTTTATTTATTCCTGTTTTCTATGTGCTTACGCTAAGCCAATTAAATAAAATGTCTGTTTCAGCAAAAAATCCATAAAAATACATTTTTTTTTAAATTTTACTTCAACACCGGAAAGGGATGGATACATTTCTGGATATGGGTGTCTATTCCTCAAATTACCTACTTGTACCCTTGCCCTGAACAACCCCTACAAGTTTGCCTCTCTTATTTAAAAATAACCAGTATATTTGTTTATTTCCGAATAATTTAGTTAAAAAAATTATGTTTTAATGATACCTAGATATTCTGAAGTGACGAGAAGATAGTGGCCAATTTTAATTTGATGGTGTTAGGTTGGTGGGATGAAGCCTGTAGGTTAAATGGATACCTAGATACTTTACCTGTACTTTTTGTCGAAGTAGAACCCTTCACAGGTTTAGATTTTTAGTTTTAAACTATATCACTAGTGTAAGTAGGTAAATATTTTCTAGTGATCCATTATAGTTCAAATATTGTTACTAATTTACATTTTCTTTTATTAGATGGCTGTTCTGTGTGCACGTTGTCTGTTTTTATTTTATCATGCTTATTTTTTAATAGATTTTGTGTTGCTTTTTTTGCCTTACAGCTAGTTAATTATCCCTGAATTCAGAGTTTTTTGTACAAAGATATGGCACAGCACACACAAGGTACAGTTTAAAGTTTGTTTATTAATCTATAATTAAAATACAATAAATAAGATCTCCATAAACTTATACAATACACCTTATGTTAGAAATATTTCAAGTTTTTTTTATTTAATTATGAACGAGGGACCCAGATTGGGAACTTTTAATAGGAAACGTCAATTTCTAAGTGAGATAGAAAAATGAACCTCCATCTCTTGAGGCTCAAACTTTTTGGTGCAAACCGCATTCTGATATCTAATCGTTTCGCCGCTAGAGGACGTTTCTGGATTTTAAGCGACATTGTCAAAAGTTTTGCTCCTGAAGATAATTAATTGCTGTTAAAACTTTCTAAAGGAGCTCTTTTCAGCAGAATCCAGTAACGTACAACTACTAATATTGACCAAAGTCCACTTTTTTTAATGAGACACCTTACATATTATTAGCATGTTAGATTCCTCTCTTTAAGCTTATTACAATGATAGAAGGTTTCATAGGTTTATTTTTAATAGTTTATGAGAGAAAAATAAAACATGTTTTTATCAATAAAAAACAAAAACCTTTCTCCTCGAGCTTACTATTCTTTTTAACCCAAACTAACACATTGTTTCTTAAGACAAAAACAAGTTTTATATATTTTTTGTTGTAAACTATTAAAGATACACCTAATGCCACGTTATACCATTATATCAAATTAAGGTTTGCACCATTAAATTTTTCACAACATTTGACACTCATACTTTTCTATTTCACTTAGGATTGACGTTTCCTATTAAAAGTACCCAATTTGAACCACTCTCTGTATTCTCTAAAATTCGTTTATTTTATTTTCTTAGTATGCAGTGGTGAGGTTTGAAGAAGGAAGCATAAGCATTATTCCAAAAACATGGCAAATTAATAAAACAAGTTCCTATTGGCCAAGTAGCTCGAAAAATTTGAGAACTTTAATTATAAGGGCAAATGAGCCAAATAAGAACTGGCCAACTTTTAAAGTCGACCACATTTATGGTTACTATGGTAAGTTTAGTTTATCATAAAATAGTTATTTATGCAACAAGTGTGTAAAGTGACCCTTTTTTTATGAATGGGAATATTGTCGCACGGCACGGTAGGCGAATGCAACAATCCCATGAATAAAAAAAAGGGTACTTTACACATGAGTAGCATACAAATTTTTTTCTACTACCGAAAAATATATGAAAAAACAAAAATAATATTAAATTACTTTACGCACTAGTGCGTAAAATAAATTATTTTACGCACTAGTGCGTAAAATATAATTTTACGCAATGCCCCAAACGTCAAAAAATATATCAGATTTACTTTACGCACTGCACATTAAAAAGGCCTATTTGACGAATTATAGAGTGCGTAAAGTGAGTATTTTACGCACGGTAATAGAAAAAAGTATATTTAAAGGGCCTGCCATATACATAGTACTTATTTTAGACGTCTACGAAGATGCTCTCCAACAGGAGAAAGAGGCTGTCAAGGAATCCGAATCCGAAGCAGATGATTGCGTTCCTGGCAAAAGAAAAATTATAAATAAGAAGCAATTTTCTCCACCACCATCATTTTCTTCTGAAAGTAAGTGATCATTTCAGCTCATTATTTGTAAATAATGTTTTACAAGTTTTTAATAAAATCGACTAATATTTTTTTATTATTATTACTTTAGGTGATATTGGCGAGAATTTGTCCGCAGGTACCAGCGACAGCAGTATACATAGACTAGGTATAACAAATTCACCTATTTTATGGATACTATATTTATAACCATTAATTTAACAAATATTTTAGTAAATGAATATGACGATCATGACAAAAACGAGGACAAAAACTATTCATCACCATCAAACCTAGGATCAAGTCACTCTTTGGAAGTCGACGTTGCGGTCGTTGATAAAAGCCCAGATATTAATATAACTGACAAAGTAGTTGCTATAGGTTGGTATTTTTTTTATATTTTCACTAAGATTTCCTTATATTTTTGTTTTTTTTTTTCTACTATAAAACATAGATTCGGATTTAAATAATATAGTACTTTTTTCTTATTTTAGATACAGATGGTGAAAATGAACGCACAATTTTGGCAAATATTATAGAGGTGGAAGTTTCAAACAATCAAATAATGGAGAAACTTAAAACATTGGAAAATAAAATAAATTTCGTAATAACTCAATTAAATAATCTAGGATCTACAAGCCGGTTTAGCGTACTAAAAAAAAAGAACAAGATGTTTCAAAACTGCCATATCTACCACTCCAATCAATTGCCAATATATTGGAATATGAAAATTTAATTAAAAACTGTGCAGTTACTTCTAAGCAACTGGTAAGTACTAAATTTCTGAAAAAAATCTTGCTGCCATTTTCGAAAAATTATTGGTTTAAGTTACAACTTACTTAAAAATAATGTGTTATTTTCTATGGTATAATTTAAGAAGGTGTATATTACTTTAACAAGAAACTGGGCACTCATTTGTTGAATAAACATGTACGTGCACACTTAAATCTAACCGTGAAAAATAGCACACTGTTAAATAAATAGTCTTATATTATACACATTTCTTGACCAGTGTTTCATTATACAGGTTGATTCGAAAATGGCGCATAAACTCTCCACTATGATATAGGGGACCCTTAGGGGATCTCCAGAAAAATACTTAAAAAAATCCCCATTGCAGATAATTCACTCAAAAAGTTGCAATTCTTTGGCCTTACATTTTTTAAAGTTGTTTATTTTTTTATCAATTATTGCAATGGCAAACGCACAATATTTTGTCTATCAGCATACTTGGTGACCTAGTGACTAGTGGCATTTTGATCAGGGGTACACACATTGCAATTTTAGAAAACATTGTCAATTTTAACTTTCACATTTAGGTTGATATCTTACAGTGGCGTGCAGTGTCATTTAGGAGAGGGTAGGCAACATAATAGAAAATGATACAGAAGGAATAAGCCCGCTGCAGGCGCCGCCGTAGGTAGAATTTTTTTTCAGGTGCCACGCCTAAAAACGTCCATTTTGAGGCTCCAAAAAATGTAGGCATAAAGCCTTTTCAATTCGAGTTTCGCCAAAACTATGCAAAGAAAACGCGTTGTAAATGGTTAGTGGACTGGCATTGTTTTTCTGAGACATTTGACACATTATTTACATCAATATACCCACGTTTACTCTACAATTTCCTTCTTCACCAAAGAGTAATAAGCATAGCCAACATTACATTTTAATTTTATGACGACAACTGCAGAGCCACTAATAATTGTCATGGAATTTTTTATTAAAATATCGAGGTTTTCTTTCTAACCAACAAAACTAACCCACAAAGAAAACAACAACCCCTTGTATAGGTACTAAACTAACTAAACTTTCAAAACTATAACTAAAAGCGCAGGGCGTCAAATCCCAATCTCACACAAGAATAGGGCACATGGAAAAGGGAACCTGGGATTATTCTTATTTATGGCTGGCCAATGCCGGTGTTGTATCATCGGGTTTCAGTTTGTTGCAAAAAAAATGCATGGCATTATTAATACCCAGATATCGAAATATTAATAAATTTAGGGAAGCCCCATGTACTGTAATTTTAAACATTATTAAATAATAAAGCTTTCTTAACCAAACCCTGTAATGATGTAACTGGTAATCGCTTTCAAACCAATTACTAAAACGCAAAAAAACAATAACAATATGATCCTTGGTAAAAAAGAATGTCTATCAAATCAAAATATTAATTAAAGAGAGCCCATTTTGGCAACAGCACTTATCGTTGCGTCGCGTCGGTCGGCACGGACCATCTTCGCATGCTTTGTCTCTTTTCTTTCTATGAACGTTTCATTTGGCTGTCTTTTTTCAAGCACTGCTTTTCGCTTCCATAGTAAATCCAGTATTGACGGTATAAATGCCTGCCTTCGGTTTGTTATGGAATGCTTTTTAGCGGTTGCTGTCGGAGAATATCATTCCGTTTAATATAGGTAACGTAATATGAGTGGTAGACTGTGATGTTTTTCTATAATATAATTAATATTTTAATTGGCGCTTAAGATAAGCTTTTTAAATTTGGATTATACTTATTAGTAAAATTATAACTTATATTATCGGGATTAAAATTAAATGGGAAAATATGAAAAATGTCAAAACATCAGGGTAGGCAATGCATTTGTGCTTTCATTGTGTGCACGCCACTGCAAGTAAGATCTAAACCAGATCAAAGCCACTCCCCTAATGTCATATCTGTCCAGTTTCCACAGCAGTATTTCATGATTAAAGCAGTCAAAAGCCTTTTTATCCCCTTCCATACAGGATTATTATTAAAACCTAATTAGAGTATTAAATACCGACTTTTATCAAAATTGTGTTGCTTTTTTCCGAAATATACGGTTTCTACATAGGTGTAGCCCTAGGGGAACATATGCGTCCACAGGACAAAATACACAATAAATTTATTGACTCCTCAAATAGCTAAAAATAGAAGTTTTGAAAAATAAGAATTAAAAAAAAAATCAAACTAAACCGATATTTTTATAATAGTTTTCATTGCTACTATATGGAGTAAATCCTTCGTTAACAAACTACATTAAAATAATTTTGCTTACCAGTTGCCCTAAGATGAGTAAGATGATATGAATCTGTAAAGTACGATGTTTACAAAAAAGCTGATTTTTTTAAAAGGCAAAGATCCTTTAAGGTATCGATATCTAAATTTATTTCACGTTGGTTTAAAGAGAAAAGAGTTGTTGACAATTAGCACTTCGTTAGATGGCGATCGATCACTCAATTAGGGGAAGAACGACATTTTTCTAAAGTTAGGTCTGCATAAAAAGTTAGTCTAATAGACTTCTGGGGTCCTTGTCTAGTCACAGCTAAAAAATAACATTTTAGGGTATGAGGGGCACTTGTTGGTGGCTATTTAATAGACTTATTTTTTTATCTTTGCCTTATCTAGATTGTTGTTCGATTAAAAAAATAACTATTATTCAGTATCCGATTTCTATTTAATTACCTTTCGACTCAGTTACCTGTTAAAGGTTTGGTCTCTCCTTATTATTAATTTTTAAATTGCAACAGTTTGAAGGCAACTTTCCAACACAAGTTCTGCTCAAGTTGGCGGAGAGACAAAAAAATTGACTTTTATATTAATTCTTTCTTTCGCGTGATTTAGTACTTTTCAGCGTAATATATTGGGAATTACTTCTACTTCCTTCTTTATTCATTTTTCTTTTGGTAATGATTTAAACTAAAACATTTAAATCCTCATCAAATTGAGGCAGAACTGTTTACTTTCTCGGTGAATCCTTTAAATGCCTTGTATTGGCTTGTTTTTCATGTTATAATGCCCTTGCGCTATACGCAGCCACCTGAGCAATACATCTTCCAGTCACAGGACAGATTTCAAGAACTAAGGCATCTCAGGCATTACTTTTTAGGAAGCAAGGATAAAACACAAGGTAGTGTGTACAGATCTTATCAAGAATATTACATTATAATATTATTTTCCACACTCTGCCAGAGGGAAATTAAAATAAAGCCACTGTTTGTTGAAATATATAATCTTTCAATGTGGACTCTAGGGTAGCTCCGTTACTTGTGAATACATATTAATTAGCATGCTCCGAACCTATACATCCAGTTTGTGTTTCTAGTAAAATACCAAATTATTTTTAACTTGCAAATAATCGCGCTGAAATAAATAATTAAAATTTTAACCAATTGCTTTTAATTAACTTCACCCTTTGATACACCATCTTTTTTATTTCCCACTGATCCAGTATCGTCAAATTTGGTGATCAGAGTTGTAATACATAAATATTTTTTTCAGAATGTCGTTCGTTAGCCATAATCGTGGTTACTCACGCATTGCTGTTATTTCTTTTTAAAAAATTGGTCATTTCTTTTTTTTTTCTACCATGAAATAAACCATTTTTAATTAACTAAAAAATAACAATGGAATTGACATAAATTTTGAAATATGCGAAACGTAAACCATACAACTAATTCCACATTCTGTCATAACTGTAAGGAAATGATAATCAAACTAACCCAAACTAACCCAAACTACTAATACCTACTCAGACACTGATGATGAAAAAGTAGGAAAATTTATTGGAAAAAGATGGAGAAAATGTTTCCTAATTACAGTGATTATGAAAAACAATAATAAATAAACACCCCATACCATTATCAGGTTACGAGATAATTTACTTAAACCTACATCTCACCAGTATTGCGAGAACTGAAATTTATCCGAAGGAAGTTACGAAAGAAAAGGACAAATATTCCCAGATAATCAAAAAGCAGTTTCTACAATAATTTACCTTAATTCATTGCTAAAAAACAGATAAAATTCACTTCAACACATTGTCCACCGTGTCGGGCTTGTTACCTTTTTTATTTCTGTCAAGTTATTTCCAAATGAGCTTGATTTATTTTCGCCATTTAAATTCCTTGGTTCTTAAACCAAAAAGGTACGAATTCTTCACGAATAATTATGTTGGTCACTTACGTCAGTACAAAAGTTGGTAATACCTATATATTAGTTATAATTAATAATGCAGTTAATGTGTTGCCTAGATTTTGTTTTGCAGAATAACATAAGCGAAGAAAGCTTTTAGTTGCATTATTAAACGTTTATTTATTTATTTTTTAATAATCAGGGAAAGCATCAATTTATTTACATTGATGAAGGTCAGTGGCTTTAGTCATCGTAATGGCTACTAGGGAGCCGGAGTTTTAACTTGAATGATTATGCATTATCTGTGACGATATATGCATTAAATACTTAAATAATAATTATTGATGTAAATAAACTATTTTTTGGTTTAGATCATAATTTCAAAGCCACTTGAAACGGCATACGATTTATTGAGTGCAATATTTTTTAATGAAATGGCAAGTTGAATAATAATCCGGTAAAGAATATCAAACAAAAATTTGGTTTCTTATGATACTGAGCAATTATAGCGATTTTATGTAAAATAATTAAAATTATTCTCAAGGACAGTCAATAATCAAAAGATAATGCAGAATATGAGTATGAGAGCAAACATTTGTTATCCCAAAATCTGAAACTAAAATCTATTTGTAGTTAGTTTAGAAAGCACTATGGAACGGTAAATAGTCCTTCTGCATTTGGAACAAAATAAAAAAATATGTAATAAAATAATCTCTATTTTTAAAGAACATTTAAATAAATGTATGGAAAATGTCATAACATGAGACTTTAAGGAATACCATGCAAAAACATTCTTATTTCAAATGAGGAAACCTGTGTAATTATTACGGAATTGAATAAAACAAATAAGTGCGACTTCAACGGTAAATAAATATATAATATAGATCTATAACACACCGTTTTGGGCTTATTAACAATAAAGTTCAGCAAAAGTAGTAGTTATTGTAGTTCTAGATTAACGACCGTGGAAGTACTACTGCGTTGTCTAAAAGTGTCGTGAAGTGCACCAAGTGTGCGTTTCGATACATGGGCAACGTTAACTATATAAGCTATATATTATGATAAATCTGAGATGATGTTTCCACATTCTTCAAATTTTATCATTAATAATTAAACGAACCCAACTAAACCCATAATCTTATTAAAAGTCGGAAACGAGTTGTAAAAGACAAAACAAATTGTATGTATGGATTAGTTCAACAACACTTCTACAAAAGAACAAAGTGCTCCCACATTTTTAGCACGTGACGTCATGCCCACATGCCTTTGCTATTTGGACCGAAGATGTAGGAGGGAGGTTTTTTTTCCAGATAGTAGTGAATATTAGGATAAAGAATGTATCTCCTACATTACAATTTCTCCAATATTGTATAAAAAATATTTCCCTATGATGTTCTTCCTCTTTTTATAATGTGGTATTTCGTGATTTATTTGTTTAATTATCTAATACTATTACCCTGTTCGTGAACTCTCCTAAAATAATAATTTCCATATAGAGCCGGCAACAGCTCATCTGGACGATGTAACAGAAAGAAGAAGCAAAACAAACGACTAGTTCGCAAATTTGCCGATAATGGTTGCGGTAATTAGTGTTGTTTTCTAGCATTTTTCTAAAATCGGAAGTATTTACGTACTTTTAAGTGCATGAAACTTTTACCTAATATTTCGTTATTATATTTATATTGTTAGGCGTATTTTAAATAAAAACATATATTGTACATTTTCTCTCAGTTTCGGCTAGTTTTGTGGTAAGTGATACTTAGTGCAATTATGCCTAGAAAGTGTTATATTCCTGGCTGTAATGAAAACTATAAAAATTAGCCCAAAGTTCATATTTTCGGTTTTACAAAGGACGTAAGCTTAAGACAAATGTGGCTAAAAGCTGTACCCCCAGATAACTTTGAGACCACAACCAACACGAAAGTATGTGAAACTCATTTTCCTGAGGGTAGTATAATAAAAAGTACAACAATTCAAGATTCAAACAGTTTCTAGTGCAGTTTTTGCAATAGATTTAGCAAAACCGCAAAAAAGCAGACTGTATACCATCTATTTTTACAAATTACCCGAGTTATTTGTCAAAAAATGTTAAAATACGGCCAAGTAAAGATGAAAATCTCAAGAATATTGATGAGTCAAATTTGTCAAGAGCCCTTGAAATAAACAAAACTGAGTTTGAGGAACATGAAAAAAGCAAGGAAAAAACATACATTTTGATAATTTGGAGGAGCTTATTGTAAAATTTTCTGCATCTAAGCTACACAAAGATTCTGCCCAAAGTTTGACTCAAGGAGATAAAAGATTAATTATTTTTAAAATTGAATATTATACACCTGGCCCATGCATTAATTGGGTGATTGTTATTGTTCTTAACCTGAGTATTGGAATTTAATTACCAAATCTGAATTATGTTGTCTTAGGGATATTTCAAACAGACCCTCTTGAAGATAGATTTGGTAAATACAGGCAAATGGCAGATAGTCATTATCTTATTTCCGTGCAATATTTATAATATGAGATAGAGAAGAGACTTAGAATTTAATCTATTTCACAATTCAGTCTCGCAGTTTTGGTCCTATTAATGTTAATAAATTCTATGAGCTGCCTGAATAACAAATTAAAAATTGTCTCAAATTTCAATAAATGATCACTTTCGGGATATCAAAGATGTATTGCCGTTAATATAACAACACTAACCACCATTTAGGTGGTTAGTGTTGTTATATTACGTTAAAAAAACTAAAACGTGACAGCTGTAAAAAAAACTGGTATATGACGAGCAATTTATGATTGAGGACAATTTTGATCTCATTAATAAATTAAATCGTGGTGGACTTTTATATTCCCAAGGACAAGTTATTAATGATGCATCTGCGACTTACATAATATTTAATAAATTGATAAATGAATTTGAGGACATATTTCCAGAAGCTTACAATAAAAGATCGCTGATGCCTCTCTTAATTTTAGAATATTGTATTGAACAAAAACAAGTGTTCCATTTCGATGGATGCCCAAATCAAAATGGAAAAGACGTTTTAAAAATATTTTTTTAAGGTATTTCCAATACCCTCTTGAAAAATAATTGCACAAAAAATAACGACCATTTAAAAAAGAAATAAAAAAAGAAAGCTCGATACATTAACGAAGTAGACAATATAACTACTAGGGTGGGCCGAAAAATGCTTTTTTTTTTTTGAAAACGCTATACCGTGAAAAACTTGCCCCTAGAGTAGATAAGTAAAAAGCAAACAAACAAACATTTTTAAACGTAACCCCTAGGTAGCGCATTGCACTTGAAATTTCGTTTTTTTTTCCGAAATCACGATATATTACAGGTTTTTTTTTTTGAATTTAACAAGATATTATATTGAACTGCCATAGTAAAAAAAATATTTTCAAAGGTTGAAAAACACTCAGAAATATTAAAACAGCTATAAATATTTCATTTCAGGTAGCACAAAGTACAAACATATCCTTAATTTGTCTCATTTAATATCAATAAATCGATTAATGCACATTATAATATATAACATAATTAATATATAAACTTTAACATATAACATTAATAACATATAAATGTATCTACAAATTATTGTAATCTAATTTTAAAAACTTAAAAAACATATTTCGCTAAAAAACAAAAAACAAAATTGCACTGCGGCACCGAAATAATAAATTAATGTTTAGGTAATAGGTATCCTACCTAGTTTTCAAGACCTTAAAACTTTTAGTTAAACAATAAACATAGATCTTTATTTGGCTTCACCTTTACTAGAAAAAACTGACAAACTGGCAGCTGTAGATGATAGAGTACTTCTAATAAAACCATTTCTGTTCTCCCAGCCGACTACTTTTTGGCATACCTCGGTGACCAGTTTTACGCACCCCTCTACCGCGTGGGTGTGACAGGGGAATTTGTCAAAGTTCCATTCAATGACTGTTCCACCTGATGTGATTTTTGCCCAAATCTCTTCGTTAGACACTCTTCGCAGCAAATGTGGTGGTGAAAGAGTAGTGGTGCTCCAATCAATCATTTCCGTATATTTGCTTGCTTGAAAGTTTATTTTCGGCGATTGGTATCTTCTAATTGACTTTATTTTTGAAGCTGAGTGTTTAGCTTTCATAATTATTCTATAACCTAACTCTCTGATATGGTCCCTTTCATCTACAATCATACTGAGAAGCAAGTTCTCCGGTGAGCGAAGAAGGCGTTTCGTTCAGATGAACATAATATTTTGGTGACTTTTATACTTAAATCATACATGCCTGTATGGTTTAGCATTGAAGAAAGTAAGTTTTTTATCGATGGCCCAAAGCATGTTTTCGAGGTCATAAAGTCCACTAGATTTTTACCTGATAACTTAGTTGAAGTTATTAATCCCGTAATCGCTCATCCGGAGAACTTGCTTCTCAGTATTATTGTAGATGGAAGGGACCATATCGGAGAGTTAGGTTATAGAATAATTATGTAAGCTAGACACTCAGCTTCAAAAATAAAGTCAATTAACTTTGACAAATTCCCCTGTTACACCCAAGCGGTAGAGCGGTGTAAAACTGATCACCGAGGTAACCCAAAAAGTAGTCGACTGGGAGAACAAAGATGGTTTTATCAGAAGTAATCTATTATCTAGAGCTGTGATGCCAGTTTTTTCTAGTAAAGGTGATTCCAATATGCCTAAAGACAAATAAAGAACTATATTTATTGTTTAACTAAACGTTTTAGGGTCTTGAAAACTAGATAGGATACCTATTACCTAAACATTATTTTATTACTCCGGTGCCGCAGTGCAATTTTGTTTTTTGTTTTTTAGCGAAATAAGTTTTTTAAAGTTTTTAAAATTAGATTAAAGTAATTTGTAGATACGTTTATATACTATTAATGTTATATGTTAAATATTGTATATTAATTATGTTATATATTATTATAATATGCATTAATCGATTTATTGATATTAAATGCGAAAAATTAAGGATATTTTTGTGCTTTGCGCCACCTGAAATGAAATATTTATAACTGTTTTAATATTTCTGAGTGTTTTCAACCTTTGAAAATATATTTTTTTACTATAGCAGTTCAATATAATATTTTATTAAATTCTAAAAAAATCCTGTAATATATCGTGATTTCGAAAAAAAATCGAAATTTCTAGTGCAATGCGCTACCTAGGGGTTACGTTTAAAAATGTTTGTTTGTTTGCTTTTTACTTATCTACTCTAGGGGCAAGTTTTTCACGGTATAGCGTTCTTAAAAAATAATAAAATCATTTTTCGGCCCACCCTAATACCTACCTATATATATGCATAAATATTTTTTTTGTCGCTCCCTGATATTTTTTTGAGTTTTTTAATATGCTGATTTCAAATATGACCTCGGTTTTTATCTATGATCCATACGTCTTTAGAGAAGAGAAGAAGTATATAATATATGTGAAAGTCAAATCATAAAAATAATGCGCATCTTACAAAATTAAAAGGACCTAAGTCTAATTTTTTTTTGCAAAATATTATACCTTATTTTGAACTTAAAAAAGAGGATATAATCAAAAAGTTATTTTGTTTGCAATACGATTTTCTTAATAATTTTAAAATGGAGAGGATCTTAATTAGAACAAACCTGCGCCGGAGAGTAATGTGTGCAATATCCGGCTCCAGGTGGAGTTCGTGATTTTTTTTTAATTTAAAACAGCAACAATCTTACATTGAAACTTGAAGTCAAGGGAATGACCACAAAAACTATAAAGTAATTAATGATGATTGTACAATATGATTATTGTACTGCGACTAATTTTGTTAGGAAACTCGGTACTGTATGCCGTACACCTAAAAACTCTAGGCATTACTGTCCGTAGTGATCGCTTTGGTTTAAAATTAATACAGATATATAAATCGAAACGTGTGAATTAGTAACGGCATTACTAATAAAAGCTATAATAATATTATTATCAGTCAATAATCAAACAATAGTAATTATATCAATCGGCAAAAAAAATATTAAGAACTACTTTAAAACTAGGCAACAAATAAGATAATAAAACAAATAATGGGAACGATACCACGCTAGATCTGTCCGAAGCTCGTCGAAAGTTGGTAAGGCAGTACCTTACTCAGGCGGCAAGCTCAGCAGTAAAGGTGAAAGCCACCTGCACGAGAGTGAAACCTTGTAGTGAGACCTGTAGTAGGACCCGGTAGTGAAACCATGCAATGGCAACTCAATACTAATTAGACTATGCCGCTTACTTAAATGAAGAAATTATAGCCCCCTTGAATACATATATTTTTTTATAAAAAAAAAATCATCAGCAAGTAAACATTAAAGAAATACAAAAGGGGCAAATAAATTGAATATTAAGGAAATAGGTTTGAACCACTTCTAAATAATATAAACCTCCCCATATGCTCAGAACTAAAGTTACATTAAAAAAAAGTTCATATGTAATAAGAGAAAAAGAAAAACATCCTATAGAATGCAATTCAACTGGTGGTCGGTATAAAAAATTAACACAGATAAAAGAAATTAAATCAATAAATTACTCAAAAAACCTATATTTACCTCTCTAAAGTTGGAGAGTTGCCTGGTCGATCAACTGCCTCGGTCTAATAACGTGAGCTCGGAAAGCCCCTAGAAACAATTGAAAATATCCTTTAGCGTCATGGCGATCATGTGCCAACAGGCAATAAAAAAGTCCAGAAAAATCTTACCTTGTGTAGTAGTACCTATTATTCCGATAAATCGGATGCGTCAAACACAAATTAGGGACAACCTCAAGATCCCCAGAAGGGTAATATAAGAGAAAATACTAAAATGTTGACTCGTCTATAACTACACTTCAGTAAAACACTTCCTCACTTCCCAGTAGATATTTCTAGAAGAACGAGATCATCGGTGTCAGTCAATTTGCCTTTGCAACTTCCAAGGAATTTAGAGAGAAAAAACGTCAGTTCATGATAGTGCCATAAGCCATTAATGATTGAAATAAAGAAATAGTCGATACGAGGAATACTTTTAACATAATAGCCGTAAAATTACATTTTTCAATAAATAATAGGAAATATTCCTAAACGAAATCATAAATCCTTATAAATCCGAATCGACAGCAACAATTATGGAAAAATAGCCCATTACTAATATTCAAGGAAAGCAATCGAATATTACACAATTTACATCATGCCACTTGAAAAGATAGATATAAAGTAGGAATCCCACATATCAAAGTCCACAACTGTCGGTAAGAAGGTGGAACCACAAATTAACCTCAAAATCTACTCATACATAATAAAGAAAAACAAACACTGACGGTTGGACGAAAAGTGAAGAAAAGCAAGGTAAAATCAGGGGGAAATATGTGAGGGATACGCCCTGAATCCCTAGAGCTCTATGAGAAGAAACAACAATGAGCAATCTACTCAGAGATCAACAAGTCTTAAAAGAAAAATTGAACTAAAACAAACAGATAAGTAAAAAATTGCTTAATTATACCTTACTTAGCAGTCGTTTAAATTGACTTAAAGACGTACCAAACATTTCCCATTCATTTGAGCAAGCATTGGCTTCCCTGCAGATCCTAGATAAAGGACAATAAAAACCACAGTTTGTTCTATGGAAGTTGACACTGAACAATTGCATTTGCCTAGTATTTCTTATGGGTGCATGGAAACCTATGTTACTCAATAACTCCGGACAATCAATGTGACCAGTCAACATTTTATAAAGGAGACATAAATCACAGTTTCTTCTACGAGCTTCTAAGGTTTTCATATTTAACAATTTCAACAGGTCACAGTAGTTAATATTATACAGGGTGTTTCAGAATTGAATGCTAATCCTTAAGGGTGATAATCTTTGAGTAATTTTAAGAAAAAATGTCATATGAACATAGGTCCGCAACCGCCTTATTTTTGAGATACAGGCTAATTCCTAAGATTTGAATAATGTTGATAGAATATTTTTCTTTGATTTACATTATTCAAAACTTAGGTATTACGAGCGTGCAGATCAATGCATTATTTTTTTAATCGAAAACTGTTCGCCGGACCGAAAAAAGTCAAGAGGACATTCTTATTAAAAAATAATAAGAGTTTGCGAAAATAAGTTTTATTTTCAAAAAAAAGCAGTGGCGTTTAATTTTTTTGTTTAAAAATATAAGAGGAGGCACCACTGATTAGAGTTGAAAAAAATTTTTTGCTTAAAAAAATTTATTTTTATACGTACTTAATACCTAGCAAAATGTAATGAAATATCTACAGCAGTTTGAGAAATATTGGGATAAAACCGATTTTTTTCTTAATTTCAACACCCTGTATCTCAAAAATAAGGCGGTTGCGGACCTATGTTCATATGACATTTTTTTCTTATAATTACTCAAAGATTATCACCCTTAAGGATTAGCATTCAATTCTGAAACACCCTGTATACTGGAATATGCAAATTGTAGGCTCTACATATATCTTAAAAAACGCCTTTGAATCTTTCCCAAACTGTCAATATAGACTTTATAATGTGCAGACCAAACTGAACTAGCGTACTCCAAAGTAGACCTTACAACAGCACAATATACATTTTTCCGACCAAAAATATTTTTTTCTTCAAACGTCAGTATATCCGTCATTACTCGACTGTATAGGCGGCAGTGAAGTTTCGTTTTTCCTCCGCCGGAGCTTTACTTTTCACTTTTCCGCCGGCGGAGGTAAAAGTGTTGTCATAGCAACATATATACAATACAAACAAACATCAAAATAAGCGTCAACAATTCAAGAGTTATTAAGCTAAAATTTGTATTTATCACTCAATTTGTGACTGCATTTCTAAAAATCACTAATTTAGGAACAAATTGGTTATTATTTAATCGAACTTACTCAATAACTGCTTATCAATACGGAATTAAAACGCAATCGAAGACGCAATTATAAAAATATAATTATTGTTGACAGTGTCCACTGACAGCTTTATGTTACATTACTGTAGCAACAACCTGAGCCTATTCACCGATACCGCACCGGTATAAGCCGCCGTGCGAACACACTTATCTTTAATAATATTTATTATTACTATTAAAAAGGGACGTTTTTGCATTAATTTGTCGACATTTGAAGAAAAAACAGCATATTTTATTTGGAGGAAAAGTTACTTTTCATGGCTTGCTCTCTATTACCAGCCTCACTCCGTTCGGCTGTTAAACACGAGCGCGCCATGAAAAGTATTACTTTTCCGCCATATAAAATAATATACTATTAAAATCCTTAAGTGTTCTTTACATAAAACCCAGAAGCTTCATAGCTTTATTGCAAAGATTCTCAACGTGATTAGCAAACCTCAGATCATCACAAAATAATCACACCCAAATCCCTTATGAAATTGACTCTTTTCAACTTATCACCTTTCAACTCATATTGAAACAAGATGGAATTGTGCAGCTTGAAAAACTAACAGTTCTACATTTTTGGGTATTTAAGGATATGTCATTTAAAGAGCACCATGTTGCAAAACCGTTTAAATCACGTTGCAGAATTTCACAATCTGATACAGATTCAATAACCCTAAATAGTTTCAGGTCAACAGCATACAATAGAACGGAACTATTATGTATAAAATCGTTAACATCATTAATATAAATGTTGAATAATAAAGGCGACAAATTACCTCCCTGAGAAAAAATGTTTGAAGATTTTAATGATGAAGAAGCCAGCCTAGATGATAGAGATATTCGTTACCTAATTTTTTTTATATGTCTACTTTTTCGTGTTAGATACAATAATAACTTATGTTACTAGCGTTTGCCCTCTTATCATTTATTATTTAATTTTATGTTTATGTTTAGTTGTATTACCTATTTTCAAAAATATTTTTACTTGTTGTTGGAAGATACATAATAGTTTATATTACATGCATATTGCATATTTATATTATCCCTTCTTCTTCGTAATATTAGTAAAGTCTTTCACATATCTTATTCTATTCATAGAGTTGACATATTATTATTATAAATTATGTTATAAACTTATGTATTATTTATTTTTGTTATTTGTGGTACCTACCTATATGCAGTTTTTTTTTATTAAAACATTTTGATTTTTTTTTCTATTTGTTCTTAATTAAATGTTTAAATAATGCTTAAATAAAAGCTAATTGGAAAATAAACTGATTACTAGGCACTCCATTATTCTGGTACTCGATCACGCGGTCGTGACTGATTTTCGGAAATTTCGATAGCGTCTGCCAAAAAAGTGCTACCACCTACCCACCTACCACCTGCCGTAGTGGCAGTTAAAATTAGTTAAGTTTCCAAAAATTTTACCGTTAGTCTCAGCCTGGTACTAATAACGAGGTTACATGAGTAGAGAGCTATAGACGGACTCAATTCTCCCCCCTCCACTTTTTTGCCCCCGCACCCCCCCTCCGGTGCCACTGGGATAGACCCCGCCCACTTGGCCTCGGGTGTATTCAACCTTGAATGACATTGAGCTAATTTGACCTTGAATGCCCTTGACATTTGATCTTGAATACCCTTGAGTTTTTGTTGAAGGTCGCGCATATGACCTTGACATTGCCCCAAGTGAACGCTCTTGGGACTGTTTGCAGAGGGTTATTGTTCACGAAGATTGAAAGTCAGTTAAGGACATGCAACTTGACTTTGTGCGCCCTTGAGATAATTTCTAGCGACATCGACCTTGAGTGTCCTTGTGGATATATTAAGATAGGGCCCCACGACCTTAAACGCTCTTGAGACTGAATATTGGTTACATATTTCGGTATGACGTAACATATCCTTGAGAAATATGTTCTGGGCACTATATAAGATGCCATAATGTTGAAAACAGTCATAATCTTTCTGATTAGTGAAGCAGTGTGTTCAGTATTCTGATAGTCGCATATTGTATTATCTGTGTGGTGTATTTATTAAAGGTACTACTACTTATTTCAAACAATAATGTCTCTTTCACAAGAAACAATTATCGAAATTAATGAGAGTCTTAACAAATCAGTGGAACAAATAGAACGCATACCTTTTTCCTCTCTAGATATTGGAAATAGTTATTTGTTTTACTAGGCAGCAAAGTAGTAGATTGACTGCCGCGGCTGATAGTTCATAGCCGAGCGTAGCGAGGCTAGGAATTCAGCTAAGGCAGTCAATCTACTTTGCTGCCGAGTTGAACATATAATTTTTTCTCCGATTGTTTATAATGATATATGTATATTGTATATTTGCAAATTATTACAATTCCCACAATCTTTTTATTTTTCCTGTAGTGATAAATAAAGACAAAATTTGATAGAAATCGCAATTGTTGGAACGGTTGGTTGCTATGGAAATGTATATGTCCATAATAATTATAGTTTGACAACTTATGTCAAACGTTTTATTCCCATGGAGACTAATCACTTTGCTGCCTAGGCAGCAAAGTACTTACTTTGCTGCCTGGACAGGAAAAGTAATACTTTGCTGATTGATATGTGTCTGCAAAATTAATATTTGCTGTCAATCGGAGAAAAACGATATATTATAAAGAAACTACAATTAACAAATGGTCGTTTCGGGAAAAGTGTTATTGCCACATTATTTGATAAAGAAAATGGCTGTGTTTTTAGTTCTTATTTACCGAAAAGGGGTGCTGAAATTATTACCAAAGAAATTGCTGAAATTATCAATAACTCTAACAAAAAACATAAATTAACTTATTTAGGACAAAGTGAACCCGCATACTCCGGTGCCAAAACACGTTCTCTTGTGAGGTTTGATAATCTGGAATAATTACAATATCTTCGAACTGTAATAGTTTTAAAAGTTTGATTACATTTTATTATAATACATTATCAGAATGCTGACACGTTGTTTTGTTTTTCACACAGAGCAATAGGACCAATTTTATAAATAATGAAAGTCAAGTTTCATACATTAAAAGTTTAGCAGTACTGCTAAGAAATATGCGTGAAGATATTATCACGTATTTGAGAGAGTGTGTTGCCGATGCGAACGATGAAAAATATGCCAAGTACCTGAAGGACGCATTAAATTTTTGTATTGGTGCCCACGTGTGTGAGAAGTTTGTTTATGGTTACATTGATCTGCACACATTTTGCAGTCAAATGCTTGAGGAGGATTTGAAGCTATTGGTAATTGAAATCCCACAAATTCCCAAGGACCTCGTTGAGAAATACTGTCTTTATGAAGATGCATAAGTTACATCAGTTTGATGGAACCCAAGCTTACACCACACCTCGAGAGAAATATGTTCTACGCGAAGAACCAGTGGCAGCATCAAAAATGGGCGAGAAAACACATTATTTACCACATTCTTGTAACTTTTTAAGACCAAACAAAACATTGTTTTCAACATTCTTATAAGTCAGATATTGTTTAAATATATATTATTTTTAAACATGTGCAAAGTATAGGGGTTATAAATAAAAAACTTTTTTTGTAATATTTTTGTTTTTCATTTAATATATATCTATTAGTACAAAACTTGTATCCAATAATTCTGGGAAACTATTTTGGTGACAGGTTTCTACTTGTGTATAAATATAATCGATTTCGAGTGAAAAAGTTGGTGTTTATGGTCTAATACACTAGAAAAACAATGATAGCCCCATTTGCCCCGTGTAACTGTTGTCATATTCTTATTTTCCTAGCTGCAATCATATTATTGCCCTTCTTCTCAATTATCAACAATATTTTCATGTTTTTTTTTATTCTCTTTTCCAAATTAGTTATTTCCCCAACAATATTTTCTTTTCGTGCATCATAGTATTTTCTTTTATTTTCAAATGTGTCCATTCTGCCATCAACACTTATCAAATTTTTATTACAAGCTTCAGATATTTTGTTGACTGTTTCTGTTAACTCTATGTGCAATTTATGGATTTCCTCACATACATATATTTTGGTAGTAGCATCATCACTGGTTTCCGGTTTTGCAACGCCAATTAAACGCTTTCCCACAATATTTAATTGATTATCGGATGTTAGCTTAAATCCTATTCCTGGCGCACCACCATGCAAAATTTGAACTCCGTCATGAACTACCTTCTGACGACCAAACTTATCTATTGTGTTATTGGCACTCCCCATTTCGACGAAGAAATAAAGCTATTAGCTCTTACATCAATATTTATTAACTTTTTTTCATTATTTTCCATCCATCCCTCTAAATTACGTATTTTTTTAAGATTCTCTAGATCATTGATTATATATGTGTTTTCAACACCGTCCATTTTTCTATCTAGGCTCTTCAATCTTTCATTAATATGATTTTGTAATTCGTTTAATACATCTTTCATTTCTTGGCGAAGTAACTGTATTTCCTCAAGAACATACTCTTGGGTAGTAACATCGTTATCTACTACCGGTTTTGCAACATTTGATAGACGTTTTCCCCCAATATCATAGTGGCCATCAAAAGTTAACTTGAATCCGATTCCTTGTGCACCACGTAAAATCCAATATTTGCCATGTACTCTCTGACGACCAAATTTATCTATAGTGTTGTTAACAC
>MU189555.1:1505-50728 GCA_016904865.1 Pissodes strobi | reverse complement strand
TATGGTCCGAAGAAGCTTCATGCCTACTACAACCTCTTGTCACATTCTTTATTTCAAACGCTCGATTTTCCACCTACACTTAAACAGGGCATACAAAATAGTTTATTTAAATAAACACTTCCATACAACCAATTATAATCAGAATACTCAGATCAGATTTCGAAACCTACGAACGAAAATTCTCTCTCTTGATTTTACTACTTGTTTTTCTATTTGAAGGAAAGGCTTAGGTCCCTCCGTATTTAAAAAGTCTCTTTTATCATCGTTTTCAACCAGGAAAATGGTGTTTCTAACAAGATGCAGATCGGATCATACAATGGAAACATTTCGTAAAACGTTTCGTAAAATAATGCGCGACAACGACGTGATGCAAATTTGCTTCCGAACGACTGTGAACTAAATTTAATATTAACATAAGAACCTGTCGGAATCGCATTGCCGGGCTGCTTCCGTTCTATAAATAGCTCACGTATCTAGCATGTCTGCTTCGCCCGTTGCCATAGCAACCATCGTAAATAAATCTGTATATTGCAGGGCAATTATTGATCTTGCTGTTTGCGATTCCCACGTGTTTCGTGACTGTATTGGGTGTTGAAAACCGCCCGCACCGGCCGATCTTATGACAAGTTATTCAGCGCGCTACGTTTTATAGTTAATTATCTTTTATGAGTATTATCGCAATAATTTTGATTAGAAATTTATATTATGAAAATTTGTATTTTTAAGTAATATAATTTTAGAAATTGCACTAATTTTGATTAGAAATTTAGATTATAAAAATTTTATTTAATTAAAAATATTTTTATTTTAAAGTAATGAAATTTTAGAAATTGTAGGTGAAGCGGCGCTTCACCTGCGTCCAATGACGAGCCGCCACTGGTCGCTGGTAAAGGCTTTTCTTATCTAGATTGGGAGACAAGCGAACTGTCATCTGCAAAACTGTAAACAGGATTATTCGTTTCGGTCACCAGGGCATTAATATAGACGAGGAACAAAGTTGGTAAAAGTATTGCACCCTGTCCATCAACTGCAAAGTGCAGAAGTCGTGTCTTAAGGAAACTGGCAAGCCAGCTGCAGAGAGAGGCTGGCAGTTCCAAGAGCGGCAGTTTCTTGAGCAATCGGTCATGCCAAACTCTGTCGAATGCCTTCGAAATATCCAACGTAATCGCTCGAGACTCTCCGTAGTTCTCAATTGCCCTACTCCATATATGAGTGACATAGGCCAATATATCTTCTGTCTATCTCCCTTTGGTATTGATTATCGCTGACTATTCTGTTGTTCTCGAGGTACTTGAGTAATTGCTGATTGACTACACATTCCATGATTTCGGAGATTATGGGAAGCAAGGCAATTGGACGGTAGTTTGAGGGCGTGGTTTTCCTGCCTTTTTTTGGAACTGGTTGCAATTCAGCGACTTTCCTAGAAGATGGGTATATCCCTTTTCGGTAAGACAGAGAAAAGAAGTTTGGAAAAAACGGGAGTTAGTTCGTTGGCGCAGTTCTTTAACACGACGACAGGTATTTCGTCGGATCCTGATGCCTTTTGCGTATCCAGTTCTTTAAAGATTTTACGAATATCACGGTGATGAAACTTGACCTCTGCCATGGTAGTATTGGTGTTCGATATGGTGGGGAGGGCCTTGTCTTGTGGGACGTCTAAGGTAGAGTGCGATGAAAACATTTTGGCGAGCACGTTTGCTTTTTCCTTGGCTGTATTCGCCATGATGACACATTCGTCTGTCAAAGGTGGGAGAGACGTTTTTGTAAACTTATTACTTACCTACTGCCTTTGCTACCGACCAGAAATTCCTGGAGCCACTGGGACATTGTAAAAGTTTATACCTGATCCTTTGATTGTGTTTGTCCTTAGTTTCGTCGATCATACGTTCGCATTCGTTTCTCGCTTCTGCTAAATAATTGCGATTTTCAGCGGTCTGATTTTGCCGCCAGGTCTTGCAGGCTTGCTGTTTCCTACCTACAGCTCTTTCGCATCTTCTGTAGAACCAATGCTTTCCTTATGACGATAACTTGATGAAATTTGGGATGTATGCTTTCATTCCTGAGGAGATTACTTGCGTAATCTCTTCGTAGCAGACTGGCGGTTCTTCAGTGCCAAAGCAAGCGTAGAGCCAAAGAAAATCTAGGTAGAACTCCCTTAGATCGTCCCAATTTGCAGAATGGCAATGGTGGATCATTCTGTAGAAGTGGCAATTCACAAACCGTTGTAATAAATTTGTAGTCGGAAGTACCTAATGGCGGACCAACTGTAATAATTGTGTACTGGTTAGGATTGTTGGTTAGAAAAAGATCCGGGAGGGCGGGGAATTCGCCCCTCTCTGAGATTTCAGTTGGTTCGTCCGCAGGTTGTGTAAGCCCGCAGCTGATGGCAAATGCTTCAGCTTCTCTACCTTAATAAATAAATAAATCTTTCTTTTTTATATTACACGTTTCTTTTTTAAATTAGCGACGCATCATCACTTAAAATTGGAAACATTTATTATTTTTTATTGTATTGTGACATGTGTCACTTGAAATTGCTTTTTGAGGCACAATTTAACATTAACCAAAACTAACCCAATTAAAAAAAAACTTAAATTTTGTGAATTTTTCGCCAATCCATCTGTGAGCTATCGGGAGCTCGCAAAGGCAATTTTGGTAGCTCAGAACATATTTTAAATTTAAAAAAACAAAGATGTAAAAATCATAGAAGCTTCCAGTAAATTTCTCAAATTCTCATAATAAACCCAAGAAGCAAAAGCACTACAGTGAGAGATATGCCGCCAATGTCATCATGGTAAAATCGGCTAGAACCGGCCAGCGCTCCAGCAGCTTAAAACTGACTGGCGCATAATTAACGTCCAGTAGTTGGAGTAGTAAAGAGATAGAGAGCAATAAAAACTATTATGGCAAGCAGTAGTAAGAATGTAAATGCATACCATTTCAATTCGGAGAGGGAAAGACAATGCTCCTTAAAAGAAGATAAACAACAGTACCACTATTTTTAAAAACAGTCGATAAAAATAAGGATGCAACTGAAGCATCATACCGTGTATCCCAAATAATTGCAGAAAAGAAGAAACCTTATGAAGACAAGAAAATGATAAACCGGGCATTTTTAGACGCTGCAAATTAGAAATAAAGACGAGATAGTCTCAGAAGTAAAATGAATGCAACTTTTTGCTAATAGAGTGATAACATGAGCAGAAGAAATGAGCAATTATATTTTTTTATTTTATAACTTTATTTTTCATTTTAACTGGATGAATCAACAGATGTGTGTTCATCAGGATGGTTTTAGCGATTGAACGATAAAAGAAGGTCTTTTGAAGTTTATTCCATTAAAGGGACATACTACTGGGCTGGAGTTGTGTTCTCATTTACAAAAATATTATTCATCTGAGAAAATTCCAATACCGAAAATGGTAGACTTGATAACCGATTGCGTTCCAGCTATGATGGGTTTTCGCGAGAGTCTGGTGGCGTTATGACGTAAAGAAGAAAGTTATCTGCAATTTTTCTGTCGCCATTGCATTATCCATCAGCAAGCATTATGTGAAAATTTTCTAAAACAAAATAACGTTATAAAATTAGTAGTAAAAATTGTGAACAAGATTACAGACCAAGCGTTAGAAAGAAGATTATCCCCAAAACCTTGGCCGATGAAATTGACTGTCAATACGGGGAGCTACTTATGTACGCTAATGCCTAATGGTTAAGTGGAGGATGGATGCTGAAAGGTTTCAATTATATTCTATCTGCGATAGTTCAATTTCTCAAACAACGCTATGAACCGTTTCAGGAACTGGAAAATTCAACATGTCTTGAAATTTTTGTTTTCTTCTGAACATTACACAAAAATTAACTTAATTTGCAGCTTCAGGAAAGAGACAGAGGACTAGAGAAACTGATTTCTGATATAAAATCTTTATCAAAAAGCTTGAGTTTTGGGAATAAAACCAAATCAACTGCAATGCCTAGCAATAAAATCATGAAAAAATAGTTTCTTAGTTGAAGGATAAGTTTAAAGTTCATCTTAAAGCTGTCAACGAAATCGCTTTAGAGACGCAATTTTTTTGCTTCTTCTTTCATGCGAATAGATACCCAACAGTTTGCAACTTGTGTTATGCAGAACTTTAACGAACACATCGCTGCAACAGAAGTAGAGAAGTGATTGCGTTTCAAATTGATTTAGCCTTAAAATCGTTAGACTCAAATTCAAAATATAACTGGCCTATAATATGTAAAGAAAAATATTCAGCTCTATGTCATGTTGCCTTCAAGGTGAATCCGTTATTTAGTTCGACCAATTTCGCAGTGTGTTAAACACTGGAAGTAAAAAGTCTAAAATCAATCACAAAAATTCTGTATTATGTTTTATTACTTCTTATATGTTGGAAATATTAAATTAACAATAAAAAAAGGAGTAACAAGAAATTCAGGACATAATACGAGGAATTTTTGGAATATTATAATAGTAAAGATATTGATGGAAAATAAATAAAAATAAAAAATATATTTACAATACTCTGCAGATACTAATTCAAGCTATTTACATAAACATCGTAAATTATCAGTTATTTGACATATTTTATTAATCTATATCCGGAACTCCCTCATCAGATGACTCACTTGTAGAAAACACGGGAAGTTTCGGTTCCGACAATAATTTTATAACATAGCTGTCAAGAGGTCCTTTGTAAGAACGAACGCGTGAATTAGACTTAGATAAACTAGAAATAAGGAGATCCGATGAAAACAAAATGGAATTGAACAAGTCCCTCATCCTTTTCTCACGAGTAAATTTGCGGGTATGTAGCTCTCTATACCTTTTAAAGTCTTTATTTCTTGATTCAAGAGCCTCTTCAGAAAACATTGCAAATGGAAGAACAACTTTTCTAACTATGTCTCCACTGTGGATACTACATGCCTTCTAGTATCCACAAGATACTAGAAGGCATGTAGTACCATTGGTAAAGATCAACATATTTTGGGCAGTTTCTTTTGCATATTTTTCAAAAGCATCTATGTTGACAGCATATCCACAAGATGTTGGTCTTAACACAACAGAAAACCTTACTATTAAAGTTTCATCAATACCAGTATTGGAAGATGCTATAGAAGAATTCTTGGAAAATCGCCTTGCTGCATTTCCATCGTTAGTCGTGCCAAAACCAGGCTTTGGAATATCCACCAACAGACCCATTTGTAGTCTTAGTTCTTTTTCTTAATAGGGAGATGGTACGCAATATATAGAAAAGCTTCAAAACATATTATCCAGGCATGCAGTGTACATTCCGAAGTCCAAATTTTTTTCTTTTGGAATTCTCTTATACATCTCTTCCAAGTTGTTCATTTGTTTGGAGTAGCTCCACAGATACCACATGTTTGCGAAGAAGACTCGGTAATAACACTAACATCTTGCCGTCGATCATTGACAGTTTAAAGGAATGCTTAATATTGATATCTGCATTACAAACTATTACTTTTGTCGGCAAAACAGTTTTTATTTGAATTTCTACTTTGTGAATTTCCTTGTAAGATAGTGCGGTAGTTTTCTTCTCAAACATTATCTTAATTGATCTGCAAAACCTAGTTTATTTCATTTCAAGTAGTAAAGGGACAAGACAAACTGCAAACAAAAATGAATCTGTACGAGTTTCATTTTCTTCACTTGTGAATTTATGCGTGTAAGTTGAGTGACCCGCACTGCCATCACATCCCCACTTGCATAAAAGAAAAGAATTTCTTGCAGATTTTTTGCCAGTACCTTGTTTTGAAAAGTCACAATTCTTCTCGTAGTGTGGTCTACAAGAGCTTGTAATTTTACTTCGGCACAGACATCGGAGATAGAGATGGAATCTTCGGCCGGGCAGCAGTCTTGTTTTGTCTTTTTGAGCACATTGAATGAAGGGTAGATATTTGCATTTCGTTCCTTTGCTCCCGTTTGAATTAAAATATAAGAGTGTGTTGTGTATCGTCCATCCACCTACAATGCAAGTGCTTCTTCGGGAGTGTATTTAATTGGGGCCTGACTTGGAGAGCTCAAACGCTTCTTTATTTTAGTGGCTCTTGTTGGTGAGTTCGTGGTCACAGTTTGCACTATTTTGGAAGCATCTCTCAATCCTGCTTTATGGAGGCTTGAACTAGTTGCAAAAGGTAGCTCCTCCGTGCTGTAGCTCTCCAAAAGTGGTGCCATTTTTTGTCTTTTTGACTGCATGCTCAACTCAGAAAAATCTTTAGGTAGTCTCCCAGTTTTTCTTGAAGCTTGCTGAGAGGTACTAGAAATACTAATCACAATTTCTTCATTAAGTCACTGCTGATGGCGCACTGTAAAAGTCTTCAATGTACGATGACAATCCTTCCATTTTTCCACAAGTTTACGTGTGAAATTTTTCACTACACTCTTCACGTGAAGAAAATTTAAATCTTCCTCGGAATCTCTAACACCTAACGTATTCAAAACGTATGATAGGACGCCGGTATTTTTCCGTGCAACATCTCTTTCATTGGACCAAACTAAGAATAATTCTCCCCTCGATACTGAAATGATACCTGAAAAAAAAAACGGTCCATAAAAAATGGCATTTTTTTAATAAAAAAGAGGATACCAAAGAGGCCATTTTTCTTGTATTCCCTTTAAATGTAAAGACGCGATAAAGACTACCCAAGTATGTACTGCATCCTTAACTTATTAGTAAAATGTCATATAACCATTAGAATTAAAATCTGCATACCCAAAAATCCATAAAATGCCATATTACTCGACTTTTACGATTTTTTTTAGTTTTACTAGTTTTTCCAAATATTCCCTCATTTTTATCCTCACCCTTAACCGATTTGGCTCAAATACAATCCGAACCCCCTTATATGTTACTATCTGTAGTTTTTTACACATTTTGAGACATTTTAAAACGATTTAGCCACTTAGCCAATACAAAGTTTGGATTTTTTTTTGCCATTACTATACTCCCAATTTCAAAAGATATGGAAGTATTGACGTTTGACATTTTATTATTATTTTAGACCTCGATAACATTCGGCAATAAACATTTACACTGACATAATCTACCATGATGGTAGAATAGAGAAAAAATTAATTAAAAAGGATCTAGTCGAATCTGAAGATTTCGAGACCCTTAAGTTTTTAAAATACGAAAAAATATCCATATCTTAACATACCATCCTGCAGTAACAGAAGTCGGATATTTATAAAGCCCTAAATAATAACTATTACGTTTAAAAGAAGGTACATACCTTGAAAATAAAACGCCAAATATAAAAATTCCAACAGTAGTGTTAACAGAACACAGAGACACTTTCACTTTGAGACACAGAACAATACTAATAAACTGATAAATAAGGATTCTAGGCAATTCCCACAATTTAAATAAGCTGAAGGTCACTTTACCTACTGTTATGGCTTTGCATTGATCCTCCTTGTTATTCATGCAAACTTAGCAAAAGAATTATGCAAAAATATCAGATAAATTTGACCAGTAAATTTTGGACTTTTTATTTCCTAGAATTCGTGTTTAACACACTGTGGTTAATCTGTTTTCTCCGATATGAAGTTTAGAGCAAATACAGCAATCGACTTACAGATGAATATTTGGATAATTACATTCGAATGGCTGTATCGAACTATACTGCAAACATTAAAATACTTATCGATGAGTCTGGGTGTCAGCCTTCTCATTGAACATGCATATTTTACCTCACTTGTTTTTATTTCAAATTGGGTTGCACTTTTAATATTTTCAGTCACTTTTATTAAATCGTATATGTCATGGCATTCTGGCATTTATTTTTCATGCACCTACGATCGCTAGGTATGGATGTAATTATGTAGTACTTATTAGTAATATTAGCTATTAGTTCTTCTTAGTTTACTATTTGTATGTATTAGTTAATTAGACAAATAAGTACATTTATGTCGAATACAACTACGCATTATTTCATTTAGGTTGGCTTACGTCGCGTCGCCTACGACTGAGAATGTTTATTCCAAAATTATCAAAGTAGATCAACTCACTGAAAAGGTTGGCGACCACTGATTTACGGGTTAATAAGTCGAAAGCCAGTTTTAATGTGAATGTTGCGATTAACCAAAATCTGCAATGCAATAAAGATGGCAGCTAGCACCGGAAATTGAAACGAAACTGAGAAAAGATGAATATCACTGTACAATTTTTGGATATCGTTACATGCGATTACAATAGTGGGAATAAAGTAATATTATAAGAATGAATCGATAACCCAGGAAGCCGAACGTGGTCCACTCTTATAAAGTTCTAAGGGCAGACAATTATTATCGTTTTTTCCATGTTGCCATTTGATTATTGCGACACTTACTTTAAACCACAAATGAATATCCGTCCGCTACAATCAATAGTTTGTTATTCACTGGCAACTAACACGCACCGACACGAGGGGTAGCGAAAAGTTACTGGCCTAGAGCTTTATATTCGTGTGACATTTGCCGATACCGAGGCGAACGCGAGTGTGCTACACGATAAGCTTATCATTCACGCGTTGTTCTTAGCCAAGGTTTACCAAACTTGGATTAAGGTGTGAAGCCGGCATGATATTCTTGTATTAACTACCGACAGGTATAGCGTCCATCGCTTAAAAAGGTCTATAGCAACACTTCTAGCCGATACTGAAAACGGTATGTTCACCCTGAACTGTCATTCAGATGGGATCGTCGAAAGATATCTTGAAGAATCGACTAATAACGAGGCTCAGAAAATACTAGTGCACAAGTTACAGGATCAAATGAAAATGTTGGGATAGCTTTTTCAAGAGGCCATGTCGAAATAGTGATATATCGACTTCTTCAAGTTGCTTGCTATCTTACTAAAAGCTTAATTTTTTCTGTAGAAAGTTTTCTGATATTCCAAAATTTTTGTTTTTTTAAAGTTAATTTTTGCATTTTGTAAGTACCCTGTATAACTTATCCTTAATTTAACATCGTCAAAATTAGTTTTTTTCTAAGCATCGACTTTTGTCGAGAATAGAATTTTCTGTAAAATCAATAATAAAAAAGTTTCCCATATGATGCGAACTTTTTGAAAGACACTGTATAACTAATTACTGGTCAAGGCCAACCTCTGCCGATCAATGGTTTCTTATTCGGCCCAACTAAACCATATTTTTTATCATGCAAAATCCTGACAGTTCAGACACCACACTATCAGAGTACAAATAATATCGAGTAGATTCACTTAGCAAAAATCGTTTCATGTTTTTGGATCAAACGCAAAAGCCGCAGCACGGTAAAAAAATTAGTTTTTACCCTACCTGCAGCAGTGAGCAGTCTGTGAGGGGAGATTCAAAAAGTATTAGCTGATGCAAAATTATTTCCTCGGTTATTAGTCGATACACGATATTTCAAAGGGCTATTAAGGTAATTTTTAATACGTGATTCAAATGAATAAAACTATGTAATAAAGTTATGCAAATTAGTAACGTATACTAAATTCAAAATCATTATAAATAAAGGTTATACCTATTAAAATAATTTATTTGACAGTTTGTAACTTGATTCATCTATTAAAACATGTATAAAGCTGAAGGTTCAAAGTACATGAGAAATATTGTGGGAATTTAAATATAAAAAGGACAAATTAAGCTAGTAAAGTAAATTTATAGCTTCCTAAAAGTCTAAACACTTCATTACTCGCGCTACGAGTATTTCTCTCACATTTTCGGCGAAATCGTCAGTTTTCGGAGATGGCTTTGCGGACGGAGTTGTCCTCCACTACTCTAGCTGAATTATTTGGCGTCCTCTTTAACATAGCCAATTAACCGGGTGCATTTCTCAAATGATTGGCTGCATTTGTGAGAATTTCTCTCATCGCGCTACGTCTGCCGTAGTACTTTTAACATTGAAAATGTTTCTGTTTTGCTGTTATGGGGCATCAAATTGCGAAAAAGTGCATACTACATTTGCCACACATGATGTCATATGCGTTATGAACTACTATCCCAAACTAACCAAAAGTAACGAAAAGCACCAAAAAGAACTAAATGTATCGGAACAGATTAAAAAAATTAAAGTAAGACTAACTCAAATTATCCGAACTTTTGCAGCTAACCAAAACTAACCAAATACATTAAAATTTGTTATAACGTATTGGATCCGGTTCAAATTACTAACATAAATTGGAACTAACTGAAACTAACCGAAAGTTGAGTGAACAACTAACCAAAAGCACCAAAAACGCCTAAACCGTATCGGGCAAATTACAAATATTAAAGTAAGTTAAAATTAACTTAAATTAACCGAATTTTGGCGACTAACCGAAACTAACCGAAAACATTAAATTTGATTGTAACGTATCGGAGTCGGTTCAAGTCACTAAAATGAATTAAAACTAACTGAAATTAAAGAAATGCCTTTTTAACATTATAATATTTTTTAACATGATTATAAAAAAAGGTGGCGATATGAAGACCTAAAAAATTACCCTCCACTTGTAGATAGGAAAATCTATTAATATATAACTAGCCATGACGTTGCGGTAGATAATAATTCTAACCTGTTCCGAATTGCTTTAGCCCGTTCTTTCGCTTTTGCTTACTTTTAGTTCGTTTTGTTTAGCCGTTTAATTAGCTTTCGGTTAGCCTAGTTTAAATTTATTAGAGTCATTTGAACCAGTTCTAATACGTTATTACCAATTTTACTGTTTTTGGTTAGTTAAGGTTAGTCGCCAAAATTCGGTTAATTTGGGTTAATTTTATCTTACTCCAATATTTTTTAATCTATTACGATACGTTTTAGCCGGTTTCGGTGCTTTTAGTTTCTGTTGGCTAGTCATTCAATCAGCTTTCGGTTACTTTCAGTTAGCTCCCAATTTATTTTACTCATTTGAAGCGATTCCGATACGTTATAACCAATTTAAATGTTTTTGGTAAAATTATGTCAGTCGCCAAAATTAGGTTAATTTGGGTTAGTTTCAACTAACTTTAATATTTTTAATCGGTTCCGATAGGTTTAAGCCCTTAGTGCTTTTGGTTACTTTGGTCAGTTTTGATTAGTCGTGGAATCAACTTTTTGTTAATTACAGTTAGTTTCAATTTATATTAGTAATTTGAACCGATTCCGTACTTTATAACCAATTTTAATGTTTTTGGTTAGTCGCCTAAATTCGGTTACTTTGGGTTAGTTTCAACTTACTTTAATATTTTTAATCTGTTCCGATACGTTTTAGCCCATTTTGGTGCTTTTAGCAGCGAATATTAACTACGACAAGAAGGCTCACTCAATGGCAAGAGCGCGCTACAAAGGAATCGTCGTTTATTTTCTTCGTTTCCTGGTAACGATCGGCGAACTTCGCCGCACACAGGTTGAATTTAAATAAAAGCTGGCCATAAACGATATTTTCGTTTGCGGTATATTTAATCAAATGTATGACGAAATTATTTATAGCACTCTAATACTCTATTTGGCTATGGAAAAGCACAATTGATATCTTCTGAATTGTTTGCAGCGCCCTGTCAAGGTTTTTTTTTATTATTATCACCAAATAAATATTGATAAAGTTAGTATTCAACTGGCTGTTTCAAAAATCTGTTAACGTTTTTAGTTAGTTATTATTGATAACAATACTCAAGGTATGTAATAACTAATATTTAAAAGGTTTTGATTTTGTGTTATGTTCACCATATTTCCGAATACTAATATTCTGACAAAAGACATCAAGAAGAAAATGTTGCTCGAATTTGCCCCATCTATTAATATTTAATTAAATTTTGGCGTTTTGGGTGATTTTAAAATTGGTTAAAGGTTTCGTACAATATTTTTACTGTATATTTCATTCCTATTTTGTAATACAACACAACTAAAAAATAGCGATATTATCTTATATCGAATATGAAAATTAATCTGATAAAAGAATGAGCTGGTCTATGGCCGCCGCATCAAGGGTCGCCTGCCAACATGATTGTTTTATTTGTATCATGGCCTACCGATATTCTGTTAGTATTCGCGCGGGGAAGGAGACACACCGTTGATATGCCGCCGCGGAGAGTGATCCTTCTTATCATATAGTTTTGCCCAAATACATAATAAAAAGATAAAGACTGATGTACTATACTGCTAACGTGCTAACACTCCGTTGAGGTTACGTGTTGGTGTTATACCTAATTGCGCAACAACTGAAGCCAGATTATCAGAAAATGGCGCGTCGAAATGAGGATCCCTTATTGGATAAATTTGTAACGTGCGCAGTTTTCCCTGCTGCTGTCTTGTTTGAGCATTTACGTTTCTCTGTTTTTTTTTTGCTTCATATGTTGTACTGAAAGTATTTTCAAATGTCATTTAAATTACCCTGTTGTAAAGTCATCGGTACGGGTGGGCAAGAAATTGAATAATCGATTAAACGCTTAATATTTTAGCAAATAACTGAATAATCGAAATAATCGATTATCGATATTTCCTGAAATATTAATCGATAAGTCGATTAATCGGTAATTTCTTAACAGTGAATCGAATAATCGATTATTGTCGCCCACCCCTAATCCCATTATATTGTAGTAAGTGAAACTGAAGCTGAAATTTCGGTAGAATCATTATTGCTGATGCAAGACTGATGTTATTATGGCTCTTTGACAGCTTCCTGGAGGGTTCTCTGGAGGCACAGGAGAAGGTGAAGCAGTGGTTCTGCAGTAATAGACTTTCGATGAATTCAGATAAAACACTTAGAGTCATCTTTTCAATGGGGGATTTGGGACGGACTGAGGCTGCAGAATACTGGCGTGGGGTCATGCGGATGATGCTAAGCGTGTTTTTGCCCTTCAACGAAGGGCCATTAGGGTGCTTGCTGGGAGGACTGTAGGCCAGCTTTTGGAAACCTTGGCATCCTTACCTTGCCTTCCCAGTATATTTTGGAGAACTTGCTACATGTCAAAAGAAATGTTCAGTCTTTTGCAGCCCATCAGGATATACATGAGTATAACACAAGGCATAGAACAGACTCGGTGCCTCTCTACTGCCGTTTGGGAAGGTGTCAGGATGGTCCGGGATTTTGGGGCATTAAATTTTTTAACGTTCTTCCTGATGAAGTAAGGGGCCTGTGTTAAAAATGTTTTATTAGGTAACAGCTTTTATTCTCATGAGGAGTTTTCAAACCATCGATTTTTATGATCTTTAAATGTGTATTGTACTGTTTGTCATTTTATTTATTTGACTGTTTCAATATTTTAAATTAGTATCTGTTCCATTTATTGACAAACGTGTCAGCTGTGTGTTTTTCTGTATTTTAATGAGTCAGTATAAAGCAACATTGTTTTCACTTTATATTCTAAATTTTATATTAGTAGGTATTTCTCTTTTTGTTTATAAGAAATATGTTTTAGAATTTAGCATTAAGTAGAGTAACTTGTGAACTCTTGACTTTCTACTTTGACGTGTGTAAAATCCCTTTTATTGGCATGAATAAATATTATGATTATGATTATGATTATGATTATGAAGAGGTAATACATACTTTGGCTGAATCAGCAGATAAAAATTTATAATATAGTTTTAATTTATAAATATGGCTTTTATATTACCTTGGGATAGTCAGAATATAAGCAAGTGTTTTTGAACAACAGCTGCACTGATGCTTCTATATTTTTTACTAGTTTCTTCCCTATTAGATTAATTTTTTAAAATAGCGATAACTCTGAAATACATGTATGGCAAAATTGCAGGCCCTCATCAACGCGTTTCTATCGTCCGCTTAACATTCATTTTGCTCGTGAGACTCCTGAATTAACCGTTGCAAAAACAAAATTTGAATCATCGAATTACAAATTTAAAACCCTTTTCTTTACAACGAAGGAGCCCTTAATTTTCAAACTTTTTTTTTAAAACGATTTAAGAACATACAAATGATTTTTATACATGATTTTTATCGTTAGTGGTAATTGAGCAAAAAATTCAACAATTATTTGTCTAAAACACGATATATTAAACGTGTAATACTTAATAACTTTTATGTCTTATTTCTGGTAAACCTTATTATGGCCAGCTTTCCTAGAAATTCGACCAGTGTGCGCCGGGTCCAAAGGTCACATGCCAGTATCATGCTAGTTTTCGCGCGGGGAAGGAGACATACCGTTGACGTGCCGCCGCGGAGAGTGAATCTTCTTATCGTAGTTAATATTCAATGCTTTTAGTTACTTTTGGTTAGTTTTTCAATCAACTTTTGATTACTTTCAGTTAGTTCCAATTTATTTTAGTCATTTGAATCGGTTCCGATACGTTATAATCAAATTTAATGTTTTTGGTTAGTCGTTAAAATTCCGTTCGTTTTGGTTAGTTTTAACTTAATTTAATTTTCGTAACCTGTACCGGTACGTTTAAGCCTGTATTGGTTACTTTTGGCAAGTTTTGGTTAGTCATTCAATCAACTTTCGGTGAGTTTCAGTTAATTCCAATTTATTTTAGTCATTTTAATCGATTCCGATACCTTATAAATAAAATTTAAGATTAAGTAAATAAACTAACACGATCTCACACGCGTATGATGTGTCAAATGTAGCAGGCACTTTTTCACTTGAGGTCCTATACCTACTAGGATAATAGAAACATTTTCAATGTTAAAATATAAGAGTTGCTTTAAAAACACAAAAGGTCATGTGAAAAATTCGCAATTATTAAAACATAAACGGATTTTTGCTCACGCTAGTAGTGACGGGCATTTAATTTTTACCGTACTTGTTTTCTTTTCTCACTTTTGTCTTTATCCATATTTAGGTAAATAACAAAATTTTAATAAAGACATATTTGTTAAACCGATTATACGTGTAATTGAAAAACTGCATATTATTAAAAAATAATTATAAATCTTAACTGATAGGGTCTTTGGGGCATCTAAAAAATGAAAATCCGTCACCCACTTTTGTAATACAATAATTATCCGCACAACAATATCTCGCCATAGTAACGATCTTAATAATTATTTAATTCAACGCGACCCAACAGTACAGAATATCAAGGCGTTTGCACACTGACCGTAAATTCTCCCTCGTAGTGTAGCCACAACTGGCCGCGAACGAGATTGATCGAGATTCGCTTTGAAGGTAAAAACTGTCGGCGAAATTGGAAATTTGTCTCGAGTGAACCTACCGTATATACTTATTTATACCGTGACACTATTATGACGGTCGCCGCTCGGACTATAAGCTTGGTCCCGATATCGGATTATTTGCATTATTAAACAAATGCAAAAAAATATCCTTTGTTTCGGGATGACTTGCAAAGCATAGCCTATAAATTTGCCGTTCAATTGGGTTTAAAACACAGGTTTAATGTGGTGTCCGAAAAAGCCGGCTAGGTTTAGTCTTTTCTCAGCAGGCATCCAGATATATCCATTAGGAAGGCATAAGGTTTATCAATAGCGAGATATAGTGCAATATCTTGTCTAGAAGTAGTAGACTATTTCTCACTGCTACAATGTGTTTGTGAAGAGAACGACCTACCGGGAAAACCTAAAAACATTTTCAACATAGACAAGAGTGTACTACAGTTGAGCAACAGACCTGGAGAAGTTCTAGCGGCCAGAAGCTCAAAACTTGTTTCGAGTATCACTTCTGCAGAGGAAGGTGAAACCGTAACAATTGCGGCGTGCTGCAATGCCGAGGACACTTTTCTTCCTCCAGTTGCTGTTATGAAAGGGAAAAACGCTAAAATGGAACTTAGTGGAAATATGCCCCCTGGACCTCAACTGTTTATGTTTGTTAAATCAGGTTACATGAACTCGGATTTATTCTTAAAATGGCTTAAAACCCATTTTGTTCCTAGGAAACTCGAAGGGAACACGTTACTCTTCCTTGATGGGTATTCTTCACATTAATTGTCTATTGAAATATTGGACTATACAAAATACAATGACATAATTATCGTGTGTTTCCCAAGCCACTGTTCATACTACCTTCAACCATTAGACAGAGTAGTATTTAAATCTGTTAAAAATGCTTTATGTAAACGTTGCCAGCAGTGGCTTAAACAGCATCCTGAAAGACGCGTAACAAGGTATCAATGTGGGGAGCTTCTCTCTGATTCTTGGGGAAAATCTGCTAGGCCTGAAAGTACTATTGTAGGATTTAGAGCTACTGGCATTTGCCCTCTTGACCCTGATATTATCCCCGAATATTCTTTTTTAATTAGTGAGAGTGCAGCTGAAGCTGAATTAACAAAAAGTTGTAGAGTTTTCAAATTTTAGCATAAGCAAATGCTACAGCTTTGCTTGGATTATATTTATTTTTATTTACAAACACAATTTAGTTTGGATGATTCCAATATAGGTACAGCGTGTGAAGTACATTACCTTGTTTTGTCTTGAAAGGTATTGAATACACTTTTTATATATTTTCATTTTTGATGTACTAGATGCTTATGATGTGATCATAACCCCTGGTTTGGTTTTTATCCATTTCCGAGCAGTAGGTACTCGACTAGGTTCAGAAACCTCTTTAAAAGTTCTGGTTGTGCAATTCAATTTGCTAGGCTATTGACTTCATTGATTTTTATACTTGAGCTCTCTTTTTATTACCCGGGAAAATGCTCACAAGCTTTTCTCTGATATAAAAGTTAATAAAAACTTAACAATTTGTTCGACAAAATGTAACCTAGGGTATGTTTATTATTTTAAATCAATTGCTAGCAGTACATACCTCAAACGATTGGGAGATCATAAAAGTCATCTAATGTATATTATAATTCATTTGTCAAGATGTGGAAATTCGTTCCGTGAGAGAGAACGGTCTTTCCTTTTTGCGCCGTGCCGTCTCGTCTGGGCGAAGAGTCGATAAGCCGGCGTCCTTTGTGGCCTTTTCGAGGTGCAAATCCTCATGGACTGGTTCAAGTAATTAGGGTCATTAGTTTATGATATTTCTGTTACATTTAAGTATTTTGACTCCAACCAGGATCATGGAGGTCACCTATAAAAGTTTTTGTTGAGTTATTGGAATCCTGTCTCCACGTGGTAAGTAACCAAAATTTTCATGCAGTCTTTAAGTGAAATTAATTCTATTTTCCAATCTTTCTAGAAGAATTTATGTATTGCTGTTGCTGTCATGTTGCCGATTCTTGGAATTGACGATTATTGATTTTGGAGAAATATATGATTTGAAGTGCTTCAGAGTTGCATATACTAGTACTGGTATTTATTTGGCGAATATTTTAAGATTAAGAATACCTACTTCATGATTTGTAAGGAATGGAATACCATTTAACTTTTTTGTAAAGCTGTTTTTGGCAAATTTAGATTTTCGACATTGAGTGATTAATTACACATGTCTTACTTTATATCCTTGCGGCAGAATAAAATTCATGAATTTTAAACCCTGTGCACGATTTACCATCATTCAAGTGACCTATTACTGGGTATGCAGAATATTTGCCTAACAGTTTGTATCTGACACCCTTGTTGATAATAGTCAATATTATGTAAGCTTCATTTCTATTGATTTATTGTTTATACATGTGATTGTAATTGTACTGTATAATTATTGTTTTATATCAAGGGATATCCCATTAGTAGGGAAAGAATAAAGTATTTGTTTTGGGGAAATATTATGCCTTATCGAAAAGCTCCTCCAAAAATTACGTTTCAGAATTTAACATTATAGTTTTTTTCCAAGTTGAGTCCCAGTTGACTTGGTGGTGTGCAATATCTTTATTAAAAATAACACTGGATGCCGTTCGCATCTATAGGTAGGTTTTCTAAAAGGACTTAGGAAAAGTGTACCAACTCGGGATAATCAACAACAAACTCAGCATGAACAGCCATGAAAATCAAGATATTCCAAAATCTGAGGAAACACTAAGTAAGTATTTGAAAGAATCATCGCAGTTTCGAGTAACTCCATTAGGTAATAAAACCAGTAGTGAAAATCCAGATATTCCAGAATTTTCCCCTTACCTTGTGTCGTATGGCCAACTCTTCTAGACATAATTAATAAATATGGCCCAAGATCGGGCTTGGATTTTGACCAAGGTGATAAAAGCCCCTTAAATAAGACATTCTGTCATTCATGATGTTAAGTACTTATTGTACCCTGCCCGAAGTTATATTTGTATAAAATATATCTTAATTATTTAGAGCGGAGAGCTATTGAAAAAACTATGGTCATCTCTCCTAGATTTACCGTATTCTCTTCAATACTGGCTTGTAGCACATAATACACTCGTTAATTATTATTTAAAATTCGCGTATGGCTTATAGACTCCTATAAATCTAATAACTGAGAGAATTTGTATATTTTAAAGTAAAAAAAAAATAATGCGGCAGTTCCCTCACCGACTATATCTCACACCTCCTTGAAATATCTCGTAGGTATTGGTTCCCTTTCAAGCGGTATTCTGCCATTCAAAAAACCCATCGTCTAGGATTTTAGGCCAGCAGATTTAAGGAAAGCAAATGTTATCTTTCTATACAAACCCATGTGTCGATATTGGGGCTTGTTGACATAGTCTTGCGACAGAGATTGCTATTCGGCGGTCTTTACTCGAAATGTCATTGCTCTCGGCTCGAATCTCGGGAGTGCTCTCGCGCTGTTGTTATCTAATGTAAATTTGAGACCCAGGTTATCCGCTACTTTGCATACTGCCTTAGAGAGAAATACTCCAAACCAATTGCACTAGTGGATCCGTGTCGTTAGAAATTTGACATGTTCTCGTGAGAGGTAAATGCGTGAAACCGACGACATTCGGTGAAGACTTCTATGTATATGCATAATCTTCTTGGTAGAGACATCCAGGTCCCACAATTCTTTTCGCTACCATTTTAACACTCCAAAGGAGTAAAGAAGTACGTGTACAGAAAACGTGTTTGTTTCTTCCGCATAGATGTGATTCACATATATTTCCTTGCCGCTGCATATATTTACTTCGGAACCCCTTCTTCAACCTGGTTGCATAGTGAAATAGGTGTTGATCGACGCCGAGATACCAATAAACTAAAAGTATGCTTACAGCAACAAGATAAGTAAATCTTTGTACCGGCCGGCCTTTTTCACGCTTGAGTACAACGCACCTAACTAAACCAAATTCCATTCCTATATCTTTGGTGTACTGTTGCACGATCTTGAGAGACTGTTGCAAAGCTCTGTCACTTGTAGCGTAAGGCTTCAGATCATCCATGTAAAAAAGATGACTGGCCTGGTGGATCGCAGAGATAAACTCCAATTTTTCGAAGGATTACTGATATGGGGAGCAGCGAGATGCAGAACAACAGTGGACTAAGAGAGCCGCCTTGAATAAATTATCTCCTGATCGTTATTAGCTCTGTGGTTAACTTTTGGGCCCCTGTTGCTATGGAAAATTTGGTCTTCTAGAGCGGCATCACATGGTGGCACTGCAGGGTTCCCCAGAAGTTGCACTAGGAGCTAGTGAGATCTTGTGTAAAAAGCTTTCCGGTAATCAATCCATACTATTGACGGGTTTCTTTTATAATGGACTTAGTCCAGCGTCTCTCAGCAGGTTTTCTTTGCAGTCTTCCATACCTTTTCTTTCTTTCTGCTCCATGATTCTGGGAGTACAAGACTCGCGTATTGAGGCAAGTGATCGGTCTGTAGTTCTTAGCATCATTCAGGTTTCTCCTCTTTGGGATGAATATTGTTTTACGAACCAGCTAGGGATAGGTTGAGCCCGGGTGAATCAGGATTGAATACTCTCAGTAAGTGTTGATGGGTATTCTAAGCCAAGCACAAAAAAGTTCCTCGCACCTTCAAGGGCCTTAACCTACTTCCCAGTGATGTCGTTCCCCTTTTGCTGTGGTCTTTACACTGAGGTGCAATAAGTTCATCAAAGCTGGCATGTCTGCCATTACTGATTTTGCAGCCTCGTAGATTTTCTTCGAAAAGTCCTCTACATCTCGCGCTGATGCTGGATTCTCAATAATTAGTTTAGGCATATTGTCAGAAAGACTAAATAACTTTGTTTCGAAGTTGTTATTATCCTGAATAGTTTTCATATTCTTAGCTAGACTGTTCTTAACAACCCCCAATGGCCGTATACGATCGACAAAAATCTGCTTAATGGTCATCAGTGTTATTTTATCCAATGTGTGATGCTCTTGGCATAGCTTTCATGCTATTTATCTAACTTTTTCAGAAAACGTTCTATTCGATCTGTATTGTACTTATCCAGATGTAAATTATATAAATAGTTATTAATTATTTAATGTTCGTTTATTTTTGCAAAGCATTATATTTTATTTCCACTTTGTACAATAGAAAGAGCACTGGTCTATAATCTAATCAACCTGCATCCTCATTTAGATTTAAAAATTTAACTACTCAATTAACTTATTAAATAGAAAATTAATGAATTAAAATGAAGAAGAAAAATTAAAGATATATTTAGTAATGTGCTTTGCTTATAGGTGAAGTGTGCGAAGTGGAAGTGAAATAAACCGATGCCAATACATTTATTATAGTATATCGGGTTATCTCTGAGTCGGTGATGCATTCATTTTAGAAAATAATTGGACAGGTAATTTTAAGCAAGAAACTTCAAACGGACACTTGCCCAAAAATACTGTTCTTCCAAGTTATATGGTGAAGGAAGTGCTATATCATTAATATATTTTAAGAGGTAATTTAAGGCTTTTAGCCTTAAGATGTATATACAATTTTATGGTGTGATCAATGATCATTATTCCCAATCAATAATCAATAATAAGCATATTCTCCCTTATTTTGGTACATTAGTAAAGTTGAATAGAGATATGAATAAGCCATGCTTAATATTTGACTAATAATATACCATAGATTATATCGTTCGATATTCTTTTATAATTAATGATATGCATTTTATAAGTTCAGAATTCGCCTGGCCAAGTAGCAATCGGGGTCAGTTATCTGTCATACATACAAAAATTAGAGATTGAAAGAGCATTAAAATTTGTTAAGGTGACATTCTGCTAAAACAATATATTTGTCGTTATAGGGTGAAACATAAAACTGGATCTTTATGAAGGAACGAATTTTGGAATTTTGCTGCAAAACAGTCGAATATTTTTAAAGCAATCCTTATGACAATTTCAGTTTAAGTTTCTATTTTCATTTTTTAAGCTTAGTCATAATTGATTAAACATTTTAATAGAGTCATTTTCTTGATCTTATAGTGATATTTGGATTGTTCAAATTCAGTCATTAGCATATTGTATAATTGGCATCCAAAGAAGAGCAAAATGATATTCCTATATTTCATTAGTTAAATAGTCACTTACATGCAAACATAAAAAAGCAATACAAATCTTATAAATAATCCATTATATTAAATTTAAAATAAAGGTTTCTTTAAGGAAGTATTGTCTTTACGACAAGTAGTTAGCATGGAGCACAATCATTCAGAGTTCTTCGGAATAAGCTGCTTACTAGAAACACAAAAAGCTTAGTTTTATGATTTTCACCTTTAGGACTTGCAGTAGTATATATTTTTTGAATTTTTATTTTCTCCAGTTCTAAAAATTGTTTTTTAATTTATAATGGTTTCTATTGTCAGAAGTTTTATATTTTCTAAACGACTCGTTTTTTTCTCAGTTTCGTTCTCAAAATTACGTTAGTTAGTGTTTGTTTTTTTACTTATGAGTATCCACCTTAGTATTGACTCTTCATACGAGACATCAATCATTGCTACAGCTTGTTTTAATGAGTGGAGTACACTTTTTTTACCTACAATAGAGTTTCACTAGAAAAGCTGCACAAATGTCGCTTTTTCCATAACTTCTTCAATTTATTCTTTCCTCTTTTTTCTTATTTTTTTCTCTCCACTTCTCCTTATCGAGCTTTAATTGTCGTTTATTGTCATATCTTTCTTTTTATCCACTCGATGGTAATACGAATAACACATTTGCTTCTTGGAGTTTTTCCTTCTGTCTGCAGATCTGGACCATAGAAGTTTTTCGACTATTAGAAGAAACCAAAAAATTAGTACATAAAATACTATTTTCTTCATTAAATGGATTGATTTCATCTATAGTAATTGCAGGATACTCATTAATTTCCCTTTGACTAAATTTCAATTTTTTACTGAAATCAAGCTCTTCTAATGTAGTGTGTTCAGTAGAAGCTTCCTAAATTTTCGTTTATCTGGACATGCTTCAGTTCATTTATAGTTTCAATTTCGCAGACACTATAAAACTCATCCAATTTTAGTCTTCTATTTTCATTAGAACTACCAATGATTTCAATTACTATGTTTTGTCCATTATTTGCTTTCCCACACTTAGACGTAGCCAGTATCAGCTGAATCCCTCCACCCACAGACCTTGAGACCACTTAAGATGGTATGCTAATGCAAAACGAGCTTCCTGAAGAAAGGTGCAAAGCGAACAGTGGTTAATTGCATTAAATAATTACGATGTTGCGTCGCTTGCTTAAAAAGCCTTGGCGTTTGGAAGTCCTAGTCCAAGCTTACTACAAATAACAGCGATTTAAAATGTTTGGCGAGTTTTGTGGCCACCTAAAAAAATGACTGAAACATATTTATATATTTATACAAAATTTCAGCTTTTATCCCACCATTATCATTAGTTCCCATGCCACATTTATTTGGACAGTTTCTGCAATACTCTTTGGTAATCGTTTATACTACTAGATGATCATTGGTATGGAAATAGTACCAGGTGACAATGAGGTAATGTTTCTTTTTGATTGCCCCTGTGAGTTCGATAGATATTTTTCAACATTTCTTGTGTAACACCTTTGTTTTCTTTCGGGCATATTGCTAAAATCATGTTTCATTACTGCCTAAAATGCTTTATATTCTGTAACATTCTCGAACGAACCCTTAACATCATTTTCCGAAATGCTTTCGCTAGGTATAATATCTTCAAATGAAATTCGCTAGGGTATTTACAGTTCATCGTTTTTTTTAACTTTACATTTAATGAATTTGACATTGTAAACATGTTCATATATGATAAAAATCGAAATCCAAACAAGATAATACTCAAGCGATTTCAAGAGCCAAAAACATTACTCGATCTCTTACGAAAATCGTATTTTTTTTTATCTTAACTAAACGAATGTACCTTAATCTACATCACTCACAGCAGCGGTTTTGCAGTTAGCCAGTTCTAGAATGAAATTCTTACATTTAACCGGTTACCATGTTTACAAAAATCTATGGAAGATCCTAAAATATCAGAGGATATATTAATTATCATAGCCAACTATTTGGTGGTTTACCCTAACCCTTTTAAAATAATTTTTTCAAATTAATTAGGTCAAGGGAAAGACAAAACTATACTTTACATATCATTTCATGAAAGTTTATTGAATATAATAGAAAAGAAAATAAAAAATACAATATCAAACAAAAATTAGGAGAAAGACAAAAAAAGTTCATTTAAATCAGGAATAATATATTATGACCATTAAAAATTAAAAAATATATTTAAGCCGATGAGCATTTAGTACATTCAATATGTTGTTTGATTATTCTGTGATTTTGACATACAATGTATTCACCTTTTTGTCACATCTTCTGGGACACTGGAAACATCTTGCTCTTTTTCTGTCTTGGTTCGCTGGTTCATCAACGCCTTTTGTGGCATCACATACGGCCATCCTACAGACTCGTAGAGCCTCCTTGGTGTGCTCCTCATGGTACTTATAATGTACCCTTGTTTTCATACGAGTTTGAGTCAAGTCATCACTTAGTTGCAGTAAGAAGGAACGTCGCCGGGCTGAGTTATTTTTCGTCCAATCGGGATTTTCCTCCATATAAATGACATGACCATTAAGAGTACCTATGTCTATAACATTCAAAAATATCCTATGCTGCCATCGAGCTGTCCTCCGGCTACATGAATATTCCCTTATAATCTTAACATCATTATCAACTTCTCCTTTGGTTTGGTTATAATCCAATATCATGATTGGCTTGTTCTCATGTTTGCCAGAGACCTTGTTGGCTGGATAGAACGTGAACCATTACCTTTTTCGGAATAGAAGAAACCATCGTCAGATTCTTGGTAAAAGCGAATATAGAAGAGTGGATTGGCCTAGAAGTGTAATTTAGGGTTGCGGGAGTATCAGGTTTATTCTTGCGAATAGTTTCCAATAAGGTAAGATTCTTGGATAATAAATAGTTAGCTAATGGGACTCTTGTGAAGAAATTGTCAGTAGTTATTCCTTTCCCGGTACCATGATAGAGTAGTACTAAGTCAGGTACTCCTCTATATCCGTAGTTTTCCTTTGATAAATTTCCAGGAACCCTTTCGGTGTTGACTTGAAGTTTGCAAAGATAAGACGCTTCTACGTCAGCAGTTGCCCATATTTTGATACCATACCGACCTGGCTGTGATTTTATATACTTTACTGAAAATAAACCAATTGCTCGTCAGTTGTAATATGGCCATAACAAAAGATCACATACATCTCTTATGGCAGCTAATTTGTCATTCTCTTTTCTTTCTGCTCTCTTAGATTAATTTGTCATTAAATCGTATGAATGTTGAGATTTCTTCAAATCTATTTCTCGATAATGAAACAGTGAAAAACTCTCGACGAATGGAGGTATTTGTGGTCCATATTTCCTTAGTAGATTCTTTCCTACATTGCATCGTAGCGCGCCTGTTTTTATTAGAACCCCAAAAAACAGTCTAACTCGTCACGTTCAAATGGTGTCCATTGTTTCTGATTAATTGGATTCTTATCGTTCCAAGTATCACAAAATCTACAAGGTTCCTGATTTATGTGTAGACAAATGACATCTTTAATTTCCGGCGTTAAGAATAAATTGAAAGCTCCTATAACTGTGTTAGCACCGACACTATATTGTGTAACTCCAGGCTTAGTATTTAGAATATTTCTTTGCATTCGGCGAATTTGTAGAAAAGGTTGCTTTTGCCAAATCATGCCAGACTTGGCAGTGAAAAATTGGCTACTAGCCTGTTCATCAGTATTTTCTTTTTCTGTAAATTATTCACCAGAATCTTCTTCACTACCAATTTCTAAATTATCCTCAGTCTCTGAAATATTCTCTGTACCAAAACAGTCTTCTGCAGCAGTATCATTTTTAGTCAGCTTTAGACTCAAAATCCATATTCTTGGCTACTTCCTGTTTTTCATGTTGTATAAGGGGTCGCTTTCTATGAAAATCACCTATCTTTTATAGCTCTGAAAAATAAAAAAGTGGATAAATGTACGAAAAAAAAATGGGCCCGTAAATGCCGGTACTTGGTACCGGTTGGACCCACTCACATAAATCACGTGTAAGTCAGATGTACCGTAAAACGGGGCTACTTTGTGCAGATTTTGAGCTATTTTTGGTCCTAGACGCGGTATTTATAACTGGATCGACTTCAAAAACTTTGAGGAGAGCAATAGAGGTCATACCTCTAGCCTACCATAAAATGGATGTTTTTATGATAAACCGTTTCCAAAAAAAAAATATCAAAAGGGGTGCCAAAGTAGCCAATATAGCCCCGTATTTGGGGCTATATTGGCACCCAATAAGAAAAGTGGGAAAAAAATTTAGACCCACTGGTTACTTTGGCACCAATTATCGTTTTTTTTTTGTTTTGTCACATATTTCTGCACAATTTCTCTGGTGTCACTGACGGTAACCGGAAAACCCCAATTTGCCACGTGGTTTATGGCGTCTAATATTAGCTCCTCCTCCTGGGGGGTAAGTACGGTGGGGTGACCTACATGACCTTCATGCCTCTCAAATAGCCCATTTTAAAGAGTTCCCCTAGGTATTTTCCAATGTGTGGAGGCTTGCACCTGTGACATCCTCCCCACTCTAACGGCCTGCACTGCATCAGCTAAGTCATGTTCTGAATAGTTCTTATAGGGCCTTGACCCTGCCAACCGCGTGTAATCTCGAACCATATTTCACCTAACGGGGTGCACGAACCTGTCTGAACCGCTCTTGCCGACTGAATCTGAAACCAACGGTAAATATCTAATAAAAGCTCCGCGGGCGCGCGCACTGCCAAAGAAACCCCTTGTGCCCCGTTTTACGGTACTCGCTGCAAAATGTGGTCGCATACTGAATAATGCTTACAAACGCCAACACAAACGCAATGTTGCCAATATGTTCAGATAAATGATTTACAGTAGGACTTTTGGACTTCGAGTCCTTAAGCGACCCCCCTTGGGGGTTCAATGGTTAATTTACTTATTTGCTTAATTATGCATATAATCCGGCAACATTTTACACAAATGTGGTAAACAACAACTATTTTTAAAAATGTACAACAATACAATAATTAAAAATATCAAATGATAAAAACAGTATCTAGTACACTCGTTAAGAAAGACAAAAAAGGAAGAACGCACAGTGTACGATTCCTGCGGTCACTATTCATCAAGGCTATAAAATTCGCGCTCTACTAAAAACTGTTTTTAAATATTTCATGCCTCGTTAATATGTCGTGGCCCGCTGAAAACAACTTGTTTTATTCGCGTTAAGTCTACTAGCTGGAATGTGTCTGTTTCGAGAAAAGTAATCGTGAATATTACGAATTTGCAAGAAAATTGTCCTTTTTAGAAAAATGTGCTTACTCAGTTCATAAATTAAAATGTCAGTCAATGTGAGAACTCCCAACTACGTAAACTGAGACCTACAAGTTATGACCCTCGATACACAAAGAATGCACCTAAGTACCATTTTTTGAGATATGGATGCCACGTAGATAAACAACAGAAACAGAAATAAGGACACTTAGAGATAAACGGTTCTTAAGATTTTTAATCATATTGCATGAAATAATTAATTTTGAACACACAATACTGCAGCATTCTTTCCAGAATAAATGCTGGTCTATTATTAATCTCAAACATTTCGTACAAAACGATCGACAGATAGCACCATTTCCCAAACTTAAGTCCCGTGTATTCTGTACATTGTCAAAGCTAACATAGGTTGTATTCAGATACAAATTCATAGAACCACTTTAGTAGTATGGACATTTCAAGATTGCACTGACTCTTAAGATCTTTAGAGTTTGCAGCTGCCATCATATACTCTAATTAAACAATGAAGAAGAACGGGCCTAATACACCCCTGTGAAACATCCAAATTAACATCGTCGGAGACATATGACATTCTCCCGTGCTTACCAGTAGCATGTGCCACTCATACAGATTGCTCTTTGTCTATTAAGAAGCTTCGAAGCGACGTTAAAGTGGGGTTTGAGCAGATACAGGACTTTGTTTCCCAATTGAAATGGTGTATTTAACAAAAAAAAAACAAGTGAACAACATTAACTATTTTCTGAGATTCGCTCACCAATTGGATATCATCAAAAAGTTCTAAGTTATATTTAATGTTGTGTTTGTCACTAAGATCTTTAGCAAATCCCCAAGCCCTCCTTATACACTTGTGCTATAGAGGCACTTTATGACCTCCTTTTCTTTAATTATCACACACTTATCGGCGATATTTTCTTTCTCCTTTAGTATTAGTTATAGATAGGCGACTTCCTTACGCAGCTTCCTTCCCCTCAACAGTTGGACTAATGGATTCGTTTTGATCGCCACCAACGGTATCGACAAAATCTTCCTGGCAAAATTTATGTATTTAATCTCTGATCTGGACCTTGTTTTTTCATAGCGGTATCTGTGCATCTGCAATTCATAATTAAAACACTGCACAACAGTTGTTTTGGCACTTTTGCTGCAAAATTACAGATATTTAAAGGAGTAATGCCCCGCAAGGTAACGGCAATGTTGCCATTAAACACATTGATTATTTGAAATAACGTATCAAATCCAACCTAAATTAATTAAATCAATCGGCGAAAACGAGTTATCTTTCATGTACCAAAATATAGACGCTGATAATCGGGCCAAACTAACCTGATGCAAATCTACTTAGCCTATATATTTATACTGTGACCGGCAGAAAGTACTCGTCATATGGTAATTTTTTGTATTAATGAGTTTTGGTAAAAATTGATATATACAATCGCTTCTGCATCAAAAGAAACCGCAAAAGACGTTAAAGAGTGCCGTTCGCCTTTTGTGGTTTGGCGGGAAATTTATTTGCTTTCAAAAATATGACTCAAAACATACTTTTTTTTTAAAAATATCGCAAAATTGACATGTAGAATAATGGAAAATTAGATTTTGCAAAAAGTTTCAGTTATTTAGCGTTATTTGGGTTGTAACAAAGATTCTACTTAAAGCAGTGAATTTGAGTGTTTTTCTAAGTTAAAAATATTCCAAATATTTGTTAATAATCAATTTAATTGTTGATTTAAATGAAGAATTTGAATAAAAATTTTGCGTATAGATGGTCCTTTATCAATAATAAATAGTTTCAAGATCGTAATGTGCTGGCGGTATTTCAGTGATCTCTTATGAAAAGATTTTACTTTTTTCCAAAGAAAATTATAAATAGCTTGCCAATGTTTACGAAATGTTATCTAAAACATTACTATTGGCTTTACTAAAGAGTTTCTTTGTAAGAAAAGTATTTTTCGAAATTAGCTTTTTTCTTGGAGAAAAATAACTTTTAATTTTTTTATCTTAGATTTTTTTCAAAATATGCACATAGCTATAGAATCTCATTCTAAACAACTTTTCCTAATACAATTTTGCGATATTTTTTCAGATAAGTGCGTTTTGAGTATATTTTTGAAAAAATTTCATTTTCCCGCCAAACCATAAAAGCCGAACGGCCCTGTTCAACGTTTTTTGGTGTTTCTTTTGATGCAGAAACGATTGTCCATATCGATTTCTACCAAAACTCATTAATAACAAATTTTCCGATATGATGCGTACTTTCTGCCGGTCACTGTATAAGTAAGTTTTCCCAAATGTTAAATTTAGTTTTTATTTATGAAATTTCATTGTCAAAATGCCATATAGGTAAGTACCAAAAACATCAAATTAAAACTGATAATGGACGAAATATTTTTAGCGTGGAATTTAGTGGTTAGCCACAAAATCTTACCCCCAAAAATAAAGCTATTATCATTAAATTTGTGTTACTGTGTTTAAAGATATTCGAGTGTTATAAAAAATTACGTGCTTCGAATCGTGATTATTTGCTTGTCATACACTTCGAAGTGGTTACAGCAATCGTAGTAATTTTTTATTATTAAAAAATTATTGTGAAAGTGTTTCATTATCAATATTTTTCTGATCTGCGTCATCATCAGAAAACGCGCACTTTTATCTTTCTGATCTAAATCATCATCATCAGGAATCACTAAAGAAAAAAGAAATGGAATTATCCATATAGCTAATGTGTTGTTTTAAATTATTACTAATTAAAATTGCTTTTTATTTGCTCATGCCTTTTTTCATGCTGCGAAAATTTTTCCGTAATTGACATAATCATAAGAATATACGAGGATGCATGTGAGCTTATGAGCCAATAGAGACACTGCAGTTTATATATTTCTCCTATTTATTAAAATTAAGCTGGCTCTCAACTAACAAGCTTAATAATAAAGAGTTTTAGAGTTTAAATTATCAATTATGTATTGAGATTAATAGAATAATATACAATCAAATAGCTGTTTCACTCAATCAAGATATCAATCAGTAAATAAATTAACTGGACAAAACGTCATCATGTTAGTCAGAGCGAGACACTCAGTTCCAATTTGAAGCCTTGTCATTTCTGAATGAATGTACCGATTTTTGTATTTTTTTTTTATCTGTTGGTAGGTAATTACCTTATCATTTTTAAAAATTAGATAGCTGAAAATTTTTTCCATGACTCCTGAACTCGAGCCGTGTTTTTTGTTAATTTTTAACTCACCCTGCGTGTTAATTAAGTAATGGCATAGAAAGTGCTTACATTTTCTACAATAGTATATTGTGTAACTAGGAGGAAAAGCAAAACATTCCTGGACGACTGTGGTAGTTGCTGGACGAGGCGCAGCCGAGGCCAGCAACACAGGAGTCCAGGAATGTGCTTTTCCTACGAGTTGCACATACTATTTTTTATCCGATCGAAATTAATTAGAATACGTACTTATAAAAATAGAGCCAAATATTACTCTAAATAAAAACGGTGTTTTAAATTTAAACCCAACATAATATTAAGTTTTGAATCGAGCGAGCTTGAAGTTTATTACGTAGCTACGGAAACTACAGCTAAATTTTACTTTTGATAGACGTCAGATCTGACAAACAAGGCGTTTAAATAAGACAGAAATGTTACATTCCCGGCCTCGGACGGGAATGTTACATTCCCGGACAGTTATATTCTATTCATGTACAGTTATTGCATGTTGCCAAGCAACGACTACAATATACTGGAATCATGACTTTTGCGGTGAGAAAACACATCGGAAAGGTGTCGTTTTTCGTCCGATCGGATAAAAAAGACGCTTTTTTTCGAGCATTTTGTTTTTAATTCATTGACTTATCTCAAAAATTGTCCGAATTACAGTTTTTTGCTGAAACCTTGCATATTACCAACTTTCAAAATTTATTGAGAAACAGTTTTCTAGTGAAATAAACTGATACGAATTTTAAAAAACGTATTTTTATAATCTGGGATAACTGCTTAATACCGTGTATTGCCTTCCCTAGCAACTCTAAAAGCTTCTAATTTACGCGGCATACTGGAAAGTAGGTTTCTATTAGTATAGAATCCCATTCTTCCAATAATGCATCAGCCATTTCTGCGAGACTCTCCGGTGGCCTCTCACAAGAACGTACCATTTTCCCTAATTCATCGCCCAAATGTTCTATAGGATTCATATAGGGGCTTCTCGCAGGCTACTGTAATGTGGTGATATCCGTAGCTTCAAAGAAGTTTCGAATTATTGCTACGGTGTGTGGTCGGGCATTACCTTGCACAAATATAATATTATTTCCCACTAACTCTGCATGAGGTAAGACATGCTACAGTAAAATGTCAATGTAGATTTGAGCTGTCATCGATCGGCTCACCGGAAAAACATGAAGGGGTGTCTTTCTATTCATTGAAACCCTTCTCCACACAATAACTGACCCACCATTAAATCTTTCGCATCCTCTTTCTTCCATTCAATATTTTAAGGCAAAACCGTGACTCATCCGTAAACAAGATATTCGACCATCCAGCAATACTCGTCTCTTTTCAATAAGATTCCGCCTGTAAGGAGAAAGAGATAGAGATAGTGTTGGCGAGAATTAACGGTAAAACGAGGCACGCAACAGGCTTGTATTGTGCTTGTATTCAGATGAGATCTCGATTATTGATTTTCTGCGCGGCAGCGGGAAAAGTATGTTTATTGAAAAGGAATCGAAAAGCGAAAGCTACCATCTTGTTTGCTCGAGAGTAGGCTTTGTTTGCAGTGCTTTTTGTGGACTGCTTTCGCGAATGTTGTGTATTAGATCCACAGAACATTGGAATATCTTTGATTAGATCCTAGTTCGACTCTGCCTACGGCCCAGCTGGCCGTAAAATTCTGACGTTTCCAACTAATAATGCGCATGCTCGAAATATGAGAATCGCGTAAAAAATTGAATTTGGCTTCACTAACATGAAAGGTGCTGGTTCAGAGTTTTATAACTGATTTGGTTACGGTATAAGCTGTGGCGAGAGTACACCATTGCATTAACTTGGAAGAGTGGTATTAAGTGTGAGTTTAAATTGGAGTTTTCTTGCCGTTAAACGGAATCGCCTTATTAAATTGTAATATTTTTGAAACACCGCTACGTATGTGTTAACATGAAAGCTGAGAGTTGGTGTCATTAAATTAACACTTTGCACGTAGCACATACATTTTACAAATTCGTCTGAACATGGATCTGGATGAAATCCTGCCACATATTGGAGAATTTGGAAAGTACCAGAAGTTAGTGCTATGGTTTATATTATTTCCTGCTGTATTCCCATGTGGTTTCCATGCTTATAACCAGCTCTTTATGGCTACGATTCCAGATCATTGGTGTAGGTTGCCACCAGTTCGAGGAGTAGATAGCAATGTAGTTAAAAATATAAGGTAAGTAACCTACGGTTTGATTTTTTCTAATATTTCGTTTACACTAAAAATAATTTTAAAAATAATTGGTAAAATAAAAATAAAATGTTTTGTTATGTGTCATGTTGCATCTGCAACGCTCCGCATTTTAACATAAAAAATATATTCAAAAAATAATCAGATATGGTCGTATAAAAGTATTTATCCAAAGTTCCTTAATTGGCCAATAGCAACAGGTGGGATTAATACACACTGCCGCTGATATTTTCTAACGAATTATTGGAGAAAACATAAATAAAATCGCATAATCGCATAAAAGGTAATAATTTTCCGTTCCATATAGTGGTGGATGTTCCTCCTGCATCGGCCGGTGAAATATCACCACATTGGTTTAGATGGCGTGAAATGACCTCTGGTTCATGTTTCGTCACCATGCCCAGTGTGAAAAAGAAAATATATTGCATGATGGCGCTTCCCAGGTATAGTCGGTAAAATATAAAATGCAAAATGTAAATGTAAAATATAAAATAGCCTCCCCATTCGTATGTCCGGGTGCAGGTTGGCCTGAGTGGAGCATCAGGCCTAAACGTGCCCAAGATAGAAAATAGACTGCGATTGGACTTTTGCAACATAAGAGTCATCAACACAAATACTAACTCGGTCCACCCTAACAACAAATAAGCCTCATATTTTAGCCCTATCAGAAACAAAAGTGAAATCAAGCTGTACACATATTCACTTGAATACACCCGGATATGCCCCAGTGGCGGCTCGTCATTGGACGCAGGTGAAGCGCCGCTTCACCTACAATTTCTAAAATTTCATTACTTCAAAGTAAAAATATTTTTAATTAAATAAAATTTTTATAATCTAAATTTCTAATCAAAATTAGTGCAATTTATCAAATTACATTTCTTAAAAATACAAATTTTCATAATATAAATTTCTAATCAAAATTAGTGCGATAATACCCATAAAAGATAATTAACTATCAAACGTAGCGCGCTGAATAACTTGTCATAAGATCGGCCGGTGCGGGCGATTTTCGACACAGTCACGAAACACGTGGGAATCGCAAGCAGCAAGATCGATAATTGCACTGCAATATAGAGATTTATTTACGATGGTTGCTATGGCAACGGGCGAAGCAGACATGCTAGATACGTGAGCTATTTATAGAACGGAAGCAGCCCGACAATGCGACTCCGACAGGTTCTTATGTTAATATTAGATTCAGTTCACAGTCGTTCGGAAGCAAATTTGCATCACGTCGTTGTCGCGCATTGTTTTACAAAACGTTTTACGAAATGTTTCCATTGCATGATCCGATCTGCATCTTGTTAGAAACACCATTTTCCAGGTTGAAAACGATGATAAAAGAGACTTTTTAAATACGGAGGGACCTAAGCCTTTCCTTCAAATAGAAAAACAAGTAGTAAAATCAAGAGAGAGAATTTTCGTTCGTAGGTTTCGAAATCTGATCTGAGTATTCTGATTATAATTGGTTGTATGGAAGTGTTTATTTAAAGAAACTATTTTGTATGCCACTATGCCCTGTTTAAGTGTAGGTGGAAAATCGAGCGTTTGGAATAAAGACGGATTTAACATTTTTGGGAATGTGACAAGAGGTTGTAGTAGGCATGAAGCTTCTTCGGACCATATTCACTGTGCATTATCATTTGCGAAGTTAAAGAAAAGCCTCACTATAAAATCGAAGAATAGACCATATATTTAAAAAGTATATGGGAGCAGTACGCGAGAGTGTGGGTAAGTTAGTAATTCTATTATCTTTTTGATATTGTTATAAAGTGGTGGCGGCCGCGGCGCTCATGGTATATTATTTCTCGCAGGTATCGTCACCGCAGGACTTTTGGGCATGGCCCCAAAATTTTTTCGCCTGCGGCGCTAATTGCGCTTCGCCTTTTCTTGCCTACACGAGCCGCCACTTATATGCCCTTTACTCCCGATTTCGACATAACTCTGGAATAGGTGTTGTCATACGAGCCGATTTATGTTGTTAACGAGAAGAAGCATACGAACCTAAGAACTTCGATGTTATGTGGTTCAAATTAAGCACGGATAGAGCAACCAAAACCATTTATTGCTTGTATAGACCACCTAGAGAACAAATTAATTTTCTGCAGATCAATTATCCAACGACAGAAATTGTCATATTAGCAGAGTTCAACATACATAACATCGACTGGTGGAAACACTCCAACATAAACGACGATGAAGGACGAGAGGCCGAGACTTTTGCTATAAGTCACAGACTTACTCAGCTGGTTGACGAACCTACCAGGATCCGTGAGCATCCAAAACACTTTACTGGCCTCCTGGATCTATTTTTAACAACTAATCCTGACCTATACACCGTAACTGCCCAACCTCCGTTGGGCTCATCATACCACAATCTTATCTCCGCAACCTGTGAACTTGCTATCAAAACACAGAAGCCACAGGTACCCCGAAAGTTTTGGCACTACAAATCTGCAAAGTGGCGTGATCTTCGCGAGTTTTAATTTTCTTTTTCTTGGAAAGATATCTGCTTTAGGAATCAAGACACCTCTGAATCTGCTGACTCAACTAATTCAAGGTAACCTAGCTGGTATGGAAGCATTCATCCCCTCTTTCCAAACAGTAAACCATGGTTTGCAAAAAACTGCTCAACAGCGTTAAATGCTAAAAATGCCGCCTACTGCAAATGGAGCCGAGATCTGACAGCCGAAAATCGAAATATATTCATAACGACTAACCTTTGACGAGAGCAAGGAGGGACATAACGACCAGATCAAGAACAAGCTTTTCAACTGACCCAACGGATCAAGAACCTTTTGGTCAGTTGCCAAAGCTGTCAATCAGGGTTTTCTAAAGACGTCAATCCCACCACTGGCACTGGCCATAGATGGCTCAATTGCGGAATCGACGAAAGAAATAGCAAACATTATTGCCAAGATGTTTCCATCAAATTCTGCTTTAGATCCTCAAGGAGAGACTCCTTCAACTATTCCGAGACTGAATTCCTCAATGCCACGTCTGGTATTTAACCAACGCGAAGTGAGACGAATACTCGAAAACCTCGATACTAACAAGGTCACAGGACCGGATGCAGTTCCCGCAATAGTACTTAAGAAATCTGCTGTTGAACTGGAAGTTCCTTATGCAAACTTTCCTCCCTATCGTACAGAACTGCATGCTTTCCTTCTAGTGGGAAATGCGCTCAGGTGCAATCAATCCCGAAGAAAGGTAAAACATTATTCCAAATAACTACCGTCCAATTCCCTTAGTTCACACATGTCCAAAGTCATGGAGAAACTGATCAGCGAACAGCTCTTACAATATCTCGAAACGGCAGGTATCATAGGCGATCCGCAGTATCTCTTCCGCAAGCACAAATCAACGCGAGATCTCCTGACTTACGTGACCAACCTGTGGACCAAAGCCATCGACAGCTACGCCGAATAACGTGCAGTGGCTCTCGACATATCCAAAGCATTTGATAGGCTGTGGTATGACGGATTGTTAAGCAAATTGTCAGCATACGGACTGCCACCAGCACTGCTTCTGTGGTTATCCAATTTCTAAAGAGATCGAAGCATCCGGGTTGGTATTGATGGGCATCTCTCGTAGGAATGTAAAATCAACGCTGAAGTTCCTCAAATGTGTATAATATCGCCTACCCTGTTCATGCTCTATATCAACGATCTCTTAAATGGGGCAAAAATTCTATTTACAACTTTGCAGACGACAGTACTCTCATATACTCATCCATGTCGCGGACTCCAATGGCCGCTGTTCGTTCCCAATGCGAGCGAAAATCTGACTGCTGCCATCAAGGGAGGAAAACAATGTCCAGTTTAACGCAGGAAAGACGCAAGCAGCTTTCTTCTTAAAAAACGCAATCACCGCAGGACCTGACTTATCAATGACAGGACAAGCACCGACTCTAGCCTCATCCATAACCTTGCTGGGCATCAACGTAGAAAACCACATGCCTTGGCGTAGTCACGTCACCTAAATCGCCAAGGCAGCAGCACAAAAGCTAGGAGAACTCTATAGAGCAAAAAGTTGTGTACACCACATCAGCTTTTATTGCTCTATAAAGCCTAGATAAGACCATCTCCGGAATACTGTTCTCATATGTGGAGCTCGGCACCCAAACAATTGCTCCAGATATTAGACTCCATACAGAGGAGAGCATTCCGTCTTGTGGATGACCCAGAGTTGACTAATGGCCTTGATAGGCTTGAACATCGAAGAAAAGTGACGGACCTTTCCCTTCACTATCGATACTACTACAAAAGGTGTTCAAACGAGCCCGCACTTATGATTCACCCAGAGTTGTACCAAACAGAAACATCCGCCAGACGCAAGCAACATTAACATACGATTCAGATGCGGACATCTAGAACGTCGCTGTTCTAGGACTCCTTTATCTGGAGGACTGTCTCGCTCTGGCATGGGCTTTCGAGTGGCGTATTTTCCGAAAACTACAACCTACAGTGCTTCAAGTCCAACTTCCACTGTCTTCTCCGCGCACACACCGCTCGTTGAGTATTATAGGATTTTTCATTTGTGTGTGCCGAACATAGAAAAAAAAACGTCAATTTAAAGTTCCAGTTGAGGCACTTTAAAACTTGAGGTAAAAATCGTCATATTCTGATTATCCTAATCGGTCTTTCCTGATTTGCTGCAAATTGTCATCCAAATATTAGAGCTGCCCGTCTACTAGAGGCCTTTTTTCATAAATTATCCCTTTATAAAGCGATCGAAATACCTTAGGTAACTTATAAAGCTGCTTTAATATGTTTATGCCTGAATGCGCACCATTCCAGATATGTTACGTTTTTTCAAACAGCAAATAAATGTTATATAAATAACTTTTTCTACGAGCGTGTGAAAAGTGACATTTTTCACACTCATTTCGGTGTGAAAAATGTCACTTTAACACTAGTGTGAAAAGTGATTTACTTTTCGCACTAGTGTGAAAAATAATTTACTTTTCGCATAGTGTGAAAAGTAATTCTGAAAAGATTTACATATTTCAAAAAGCCTTTTTTGAGTAAATAAAAAATGACAAAAACTGAATATAAAAAATTTTATTAGAACTTTACAAACACAATAATATAACATATTATGATATATAAGATATCATGGCTTAAAAAAGTTTACCACGCAATTTGTACAGTTAGTTAAATTATTCTCCGACGGAAATTGTTGGTAGGACACTGAACTTCCGATCGAAGTATTCATAGTCAAAAGATCTTCATTAGGCTATGTACAGTTAACCTCTTTTTCTCCTAGTATCTTCAAGGCTGTTTTTCGTTTTTTATTCTCCACGCAGTTTTCCACATATCCCTCGGCTACAGTGGCCGACTTCCAACCCCATGACATTTGAGAGTCAAAATGTCTGCTCCTGAGTCTGCTAAGAGCGAAGCAGATGATCGCCGAAAGCAATGTCCTGTATAGCTAGACGGGTCAGGCAATTCAAGGAAAGTAGCTATGTTTTTCGGCATAGCTCCAAAAGTATTTATGCCTATGGGCAGTTTTATGAACACGCCTTTTCTATATTGGAAAAAGAATTGATTTTTGGTAATGCCTACAGGACGCAGACGCTCATACTTTCGAACAATCTCCACTAAATTAATTTCTTCAATTGAACCACCACTAATAACAAATTCTCGACAGGTTTTCGTTTGTAAGACATCGTATGAATTGCGGAACGAGCGAAGCGAGGGAGCATACTCATGCATTAAACGAGTACTTTTCACACTCATATCATAAATAGCTATTAACCACTAACTCTTTTTTATTTTTAGTCAATTATAGAAATATTTGCATGGATTATAATGCTTATAAATAACTGAATAAAAGTGATCAACGACAAATTGCTTCATAACCATGTGGCAACATCTATCAGCGGAGCATTTAATTATTTGAAAATACACTCAAATCTCCTTATTTTTTGAAAATGTTAATAATAGAGATTGATTTAGCGAGTGTTACATACATTTAAAGGTTAAAGCCTTTAAGCCATATACTTTGCTAACGTTCGAGCGACACGTGTTTCGGTGACCATCATCCTGATGATGCTAACATGGTTGTGGATAAAACTGTATTGTAATGGTTTGCTGAAAGCGAAAAACAACCCAGCAGATTACAAAGTAAGACTGTTTCCCACTATAATGTATCCAAGTACGTATTTAAATGATCAGTTAGAAAAATATTATTAGACTTCTCAGTGATTATTAGATTATGATATCATTGGACCATTAATATGTGTCTTTTATTAGATACAACCCAATCCAATTTTTATGGGGCAATTTTCATATTTTCAACGTTACGATTGTTTTTGTACGATTCTTTTACATACTTACCCTTCTGATGCTGGGTATAAGCCTTTTCAAATCAAATGTTCCGTGTCAGCAATTTAAAGTTATTTTTTTTTAATATATTATTTTAAGCACATTTTTATAAAAAAGCGTTTTAATCAAATATTTCTTAAAACTTATAATAAAACATAAAAACATAATACTAAGGTTGTTGAATTTGGCGAAGGATATACTTAAAACAGAGCCTGGCCACACAAAAAAAAACTCCTCAAAATCGTGATTTTTATTTCAAATTCTATCAGTGAACCAAAAACTGCGAAAGCAGGTGAATGCCTTGCGGAATTTCATGTTTGCTCGGGATTCTGTAAACAAAGAAATAAATAGATATCCCGCACAGCTTACTCTGAATCTCGAGTTTATTTTACGGAATTCCTAGATTGAGCTTAGAGAATTTGAAATTAATAACACCGCCAGGCAAACAGGGAGTATCGTAAAGCAAACTGGGAATCCTTGAATAGTTTCAATTCCGATCTCGCTTAATAAATAAATGGAGTTTGTTAAAGAGTGGTTATATACACAAGCACCCAATCTCCGAATTTCATAAACAATGTAGATATTTTTTAGATATTTTTTCTGTAAAATGAACTCAGAATAAAATTGATGACCTCGGCGGGACAAAACACTTCTATGCCACTAAATCAATATTACCGAATAATTGAATTTCAATTTTTGTCTACGTTTTTAAGCTGCCTACTAATAAAGTCAATAATATTATAATATAAAAGCACTAACCTATATAATAAATATCTTTTATGGTAGAAACATATATATATGCAGTGGTATATGTTTTTAATTGCCATGCCTGTAAGCCACAATGGTTATGTAGCTAACAAGAGCAGAAAGTGATGCTTTCCACTCGCGACGGCAATGCGGTCAAGCCATCAAGGGCGGAAAAGACACCTTTTGCATAAGTTAGGTACCACGTTTTTCCTACAAGCGTGAGCCATGAACACCTCTTCTATTGTTAAGGAACTGATACAATAATACATTATGGATTAGCAGCCTCCAATGTGTATTTTGGAATATTATAAGAGTGATTTTTAATGACTTTTTAAATACAAAATTGCGAATATTGAATGGACAGAAATGTTTTTTATGGCAGTGGCACACACACTTAAGAGAGATCCTACGGCACTCGACGGGCGGTGCGTGTGCGAAGATGTTGATTTACACGATTCTTGAATAGTTGTAGATTATAATTTGGGAGAAACAGATGTCCAGGGAGTGAGTTCTACAGTGATGCAGTTTGCCTTGTAAAGCGACGTTCTAGGTGCACTCTTGCCGTCTGTCATGACTATCTGACAGGCGTTGCTGGGGGATGATGTGGGACAAATCCTGGGAGCATCTACCGTGAAAATATCTGTAAAATAGGGAAATCTGGCCCACATGTCTGCGGTGTTCCAGAATATCCAGATCCCGGGTCGCCGACGAGACGCACTCTCCTTGGCGGAATCCAGCAGTTTTAGGTGCACCCCTAATATTCTAAGCACGATCTTATTTGCGCGTTATAGAGCAAGAGAAGCTGCTGCGGTGTTTACAGTTATCTGTTACGGAATAGCACCAAGCTTCAGAGAGGATGATTTTACGATTTTAGCTACGTGGTCATGCCAGGATATATTGCTTTGACCAAGACACCCAGCAGTCCGATTGATGAGCCATAATGGTGTCAGGGACCGGAATATTGGCCTTCATGGTAAACGTGGCTGCTTGGGTTTTTGCTGCATTGAACTGGACCAAATTCCGACCATTCTCCATATCTTGATGAATTGTTGAAATCTGCTCCTGTCTGTGGTCATAAGTCCCAGTCGCTGGTAAAGGTTTTTCTGATTTAAATTGAGAGACAAGGGTACTGTTATCTGCAAAACTGTTATCCCGCATTAATGGTAAAATTGGTAAATATGCCTGAGATGTGTCCATCAACTGCAGCGTGCAGAGATCGTGTCTGAGAAACGGAAGTTTGTTGAACAATCCGTCATGCCAAACCCTGTCGAAGGTTTTCGAAATATCCAACGAAATCGCTCGAGATTGTCCGTAGTTTTCAATTGCTCTACTCCACATATGGGTGACATAGGTCAATATATCTCCTAAGGATCTCTGTTTGTGGAGGCAGCATTGGTTATCATCGCTAATTATTCTATTAGTCTGGAGATACTTGAGTAGTTGCTGATTGACTACACGTTCCATGACTTTGGAGATTATTGGAAGCAAGGCATTTGGGCGATAGTTTGAGGGCGTGGTTTTCTTGCCTTTTTTGGAACAGGATGTACTCGAGAGACTTGTCAAGAAGACGGGTACATCCCTTTTTGGTATGGAAGAGAAAAAAATATGGAAAAATAGGTATCTATTAGTTAGTTGGCGCAGTTCTCTGAAAAGATGGCAAGTATTCCATTCGATCCTGATGCCTTTTTCGTATCTACCTCTTTAAAGATTTTACGAATATCACGTTGGTGAAACTTAATTTCTGCTATCGTAGTGTTGATGTGGGATATAGTGGGGAGAGCCGTCCGTCTAAGGCGACGAAAACATTTCGGCGATCATATTTGCCTTTTCCTTATCTGTAGTCGCCATGATGCCGAGTTCGTCTGTCAAAGTTGGACGAGACGTAAAGTTATTACTTACTGTCTTTGGTACTGACCAGAAACTACTGGAGCCACTGAGGCATTGCAAAACTTTATTTCTGGCTCTTTGATTGTCTTTGTCTTCAGTTTCGTCAATCACGCGCTGGCATTTGTTTCTCGCGTGCGACTCTTAGCAGCCTGATTTTGCTGCCAGGACTTGTAGGCTTGCTATTTCCTACCTACGGCTCTGTCGTATCTTCTGTCAAACCATAGCTTTCCTTTTGACAGTAACTTGATGGAATTTGGATTGTATGCTTCCATTCCTGAGGCGATTACTTGCGTAATTTCTTCGTAACAAACTGACTGATCGTCACTGCCAAAGCTGACGTCGAACCAAGGAAAATCTAGGTACACTGGATAACTATATAATACTTATTCTTATGGAGGCAACGGAGCAACGTTGGAACATTTACTGGTAATTGATATAATAATAAAAATTGGACTTTTCAACACGATCGTAGGAAAAATAATTATATGAAATGTTTGCACTCAAGTATACCGCAATATTTTAGCGCCAATTAAAAAATTACCTTATTAAGCTATACAAAGTGAAGTTCACAAGTATATTACTTTTGCATTATTGCATGATAATAATAAGTACTATATAAAATATTTTTTGCTAAAAAAATTTCAATTAAACTTTCGTTACAAGGGTTAAGCCACAACCTAGCCAAACATATCTGTATCTACCTCCTCAGATGATGAAGATTCTTCTTCAGCTTTATTATTAGAATAGCCTCGGATGTTCATACTATGGTTTGGATCATCTAGAAAGCACTTTGAATCACTGGAACCAATATAATAATACTTATAGTGACTGGAAAACCCTAGCACGTCGTTCAATATTGGCGTACAACTTTATTGTCATTTTAAGATAGTATTTATTTTATGGTGAACTATGTATCGTGGGTGAACTATACGAATTGATCATGGAGGCGCCATCTTTCAAGACAAGTCATAATAATTTGTGTGGCCTAAAGCTTTGTTCCCATCACCCAGAACGTAAAAATCGCATCTTTTATTTTCCGGAAGTTCACGAATAATCTCAAGTAGATTACGTTATATCAAAAAGTGTACAGGATGGCTCGATAAAAACGAAGCAGAGGCCTTTTGGAGTATTTAAAGTAAGTTTTTGGGAAAATCATCGGACACGTCGATTTTCTGGCAAAATTTAATTTTTTGTAGTACGCACCACCTCGGAGGTGTGAGTGTCACTCGCAGAATTTAAATAGGAATAGTGGGTTGAGGAAAATAAATTGAGACTAAGTGAAAATAACCAAAAGTTGATTGGACGACTAACCAAACAAACCAAATCTATTAAAATTGATTAGAACGTATCGGAACCAGTTCAAATGACTAATATAAGTTGAGAATAAGTAAAACTAACCAAAAGTTGATTAAACGACTAACCCAAACTAACCCAAACTAACCAAATGTATTAAAACTCATTAAAACGTATCGGAACCGGCTCAGGTAAGTAAAATAACTTAAAACTAAGTGAAACTAACCGGAAGTTGATTAGACATCTACCCAAAACTAACCAAATTTATTAAACTTGATTATAAGATATCGGAACCGACTCAAAATAGGTTGAGAATAAGTGAGACTAACCACAGACCTAAGAAGGGGAAACTAACCGCATGTTGATTATAACGCGTCGAAATCGGTCCAGAGGACTAAAATAAGTTGAGACTAAGTGAAGCTAACCGAAAGTTGATTGGACGACTAACCAAATCTATTGAAATTGGTTACAATAGATCGCAAATAAGTAAAATAATTTGAGACTTAGTGAAACTAGCCAGAAGTTGATTGACGACTAACCAAAACTAATCAAATCCATTAAAATTGATTATAACGTATCGGACCGGTTCAAATGACTAAAATAAGTTAAGACTATGGGAAACTCACCGAAAGTTGATTGGCCGACTAACCAGAACTAATCAAATCTATGAAATTGATTATAACGTATCGGCTCAAATAAGTAAAATAAGTTGAGACTAAATGGAACTAACCGAAAGTTGATTATACGAATAACCCAAACTAACCAAATCTGTTAAAATTGATTTTAACGTATCCGAACCGACTCAAATAATTAAAATAAGTTGTTACTAAGTGAAACTAACCGAAAGTTGATTCGACGACTAACCAAAAATAATCTAATCCGTTAAAATTGATTTAAAAATAAGTTGATACTAAGTGAAATGAAACGAAAGTTGATTAGACGACTAACCAAATCTATTAAAATTGATTATAACGTATCGGAACCGACTCAAATGACTAAAATAATTTAAGACTAAGTAAAACTAACCGAAAGTTAATTGAACGACTAACCAAAACTCACCAAATCCATTAAAATTGATTATAACGTATCGGAACCTGTTCAAATGACTAAAATAAGTTAAGACTAAGGGAAACTAACCTAAAGTTGATTCGACGACTATATCCAAAAATAATCTAATTTATTAAAATTGATTATAACGTATCGTAATCGGTTCAAATGATTAAAATAAGCTGATACTAAGTGAAATTAACCAAAAGTTGATTAGACGACTAACCAAAACTATCCAAATCTATTAAAATTGATAACAACGGATCGGAACCGACTCAAAAGAATAAAAATAAAATAATTTGAGAATAAGTGAAACTAACCCAATGTTGATTGAACGACTAACCCAAACTAACCAAATCCATTAAAATTAATTAAAACGTATCGGAACCGGTTCAAATAACTAAAATAGGTTAAGACTAAGGGAAACTATCTGAAAGTTGATTGGACGATTAAACAAAAGAAACTAAATCTATTAGAATTGATTATAACCTAACGGAACCGGCTCAAATAAGTAAAAAAGTTGCGACTAAGAGAAACTAACTGAAAATTGATTAGAGGACTAACCAAAATTAACCAAATCTATTAAAATTGATTATAACGTATTGGAACCGACTCAAATGACTGAAATAAGTTGATACTAAGTTAAACTAACCGCGTTAGATCGGGGATTGAGAGGCGAATCGAATACAGTTTTTACAACCACCACTAATGATATAAATTTTAAAAACGAACGAAACTTGAAGCAATATGCATTTACGTGGTATATTTTGATAAACTAAACTTGCGTAATCTGCTAAAAGTCATTTTTTACATCAGATTGTGTTAAGGATGGGTGAGGGTGACTTTTAGTTTCTCACGACAGACTAGTCGTGTTTCATATCGTTTGAGCGAGGAATGTGAGACGTATCGAATGCAAATGGTCTTTTGCCTTTTGCAACCACGCTTATAACTTAACGTTTTAAATAGTAAAAAAGAACGACATTTGAAGTAATATACATTTATTTGGTATATTTTGGTAAACTAAACTTACGTAATCTAACCTGATCTCACTCAAACTCCTATCTATATATTTCCACACAATTATGAGTTTTCTCAGATCTCAAATTTAATAAGCGTTGCATTCTCCTTCGGCATTTTCAATGTCCCCCCCGGTTGCATCTTTGTGAAGGACTGTGAATTGCTTGCGATGGGCACAACCTTGTATATATGTGAGCCGGTGTTACTCTCGGTGTTAACTGCCAAAAATTGGAATCTAATATCCGAAAGCAGACTAACTGTGACATAACTTGATGATCAAGATATCGATTTCTACTAAGTCGACCAAGGTAATTCGTAAAATGCAAACCATTTTGACACCTCACAATACTCTGCCAAACGACGGCACTCATCTTTTTCAGTTTTTGATATCTTAAGATATGTCATTTGACCTTTATAACTTGTATGGAAATTGTGAATTCAAGAAATAAAAAACATTACGGAACTATCCGAACCTGTCATTTGTTTGAATAGAAAAAAAAAACTTAAATCTGGTTCTTTTTTATTTTAAGGTAGTTTATTTCTGATAAAATATGGGAAAGCTTTATGCAGGTTTTAGATTTTATTTTTTGGGTTTGATTAGGTATATTATTGGGGGGTCTAATATTTCTTTATTAAAAGTTTTCAGTTTCCTTTTTTTACTCAAAAGATTATGATTGTGTTTAGAACAATAATTATTAAGAAGGGTATTTGAAATGCTGCTAAGAAAATATTTTGAAATATCAAATTTTAGGTGATTTTCAAAAGATAGTTTAACAATAGCTCACAAAGGAAAGATTTTTTATTATAAATATCCAAAAATGTAACTTCGAACTCATTAATCAGTTTTTTAAATATAATATAGGCTGCTTAAGCTATGTCGACTGCCTGCTCACGAGGATATAAAAGAGCACCACGACTTAAGGAATTAATAATTAAAATATAAGAATCTTCTACAACACAGTTAAATTTTCTTTGCAAAATTCACAACTTAATTTGCTTAAAACAATATAACAACAATATCCGCTTAAATAAGTGATTACTGGCATTTCAGATTTTATAGCTTCTGTATCAGACAGAGTAATTATAATTTTGGGTAATAAATTTTAATGATAATAAAGATTGAATTCTTAGCCTCTTTTCTGACTCATCTAGCTATCGAACAGAGATATGATAATGACCACCAGCTAATTGCGTATATTTTCCAAAACGCCCTTCCAATGGGTCCGTTTGAAATTTGCCCAATACGACATAAGTCATATTAAGCTCAGTTAAACAGTATTCAATCGCTTCCAGTAGTCCATTAATCGTATGGTTTAATGCAGTGTGGGTTTGTCAGTGTATTTGAAAAGTTAGGTGAATGCCAAGAATCTAGAACTTTTGGCATTTTTAGCAGAAAATTAATTTTCGGATCATCGTTGGAGGCTGATAGTATTTGTCTGGTGAAAGGTTCTTGAAATTTATCTAGTAAATGTTTTCCTTTAAAAAGGGTTTTAACATTAACTATTCTCCACCAGGTCCATATAATATTAATAAACTTTGTTTTGTCTTGTGAATGTCACAAATTATTAACAAAACCTTTCAGAGCCTCTATAATAAAAGGATTATCTATTTCGAGAGCTAATTTAACATTTTGCATTTCTATAGATGATGGGAAAAGAGCCTTTAAACTAAGGGAATACCCATGTTTTAAGATTATATGTCGTTTTAGTTCATGAAGTTTTTTGACCACTGAAAATGAAGCACCTTTTATTGACCTGTCTCAAAATCGGGATAGAAAAATGTTTGTTCAGGTTACAATTTAGCCATTTGTTAAAAATATATTTTAGTAGATGAACAGTGTCAAAAAGGTAAAATAACGGTCTTTCTCGAGCAATAGGATGGGGGAAAACTATACTGAGTTCATTCCGGGGTAAAAAATTACTTATTGCCTTGCCGTTTACTGCATTATTGTCACTAACTGTACAAAATACTATGTAGCCAATTTCTTCCAAATTTTCTATTATGATTTTGATTAAAGTATATAAGATTTCTGAACCAAGTTTAGATACAGGAGATATGTAAATTACTTCCTTAAGGCTTGAGCAAGGACTTGTGGTCATAAATGCAACTGCAGATGATGCTAAAGTATTGCTATTATTTACTGATGTTGCTACAGTGTTCGCTGTTTTATAATCCAAATAGGGGTCAATATGAATTTCATCAAAAAGTAATATAACATTTTTATCTTTGTCAGTTAAATATTGAAAAATGTTAGGAGCATAGGAAAAAAATGTCTTTCATCAATTTGGAGATCTGTTAAGAATCTGTTACAAATAGATTTTGCTGTGTTAGGATGAGGTAAAATAATAGAAGCATGTATTTATAGGATTGAGGGCTTATAATAGACCAAATTGAACATAAACAACAGTGCTCGTTGAATATCGATATCTCTTTTTTGAGGTACTCAACAAAGTTAGCTGTTCTGAAATAAATTTGAGATTTTGTGTAAGTTCATCGGAGCCTTTTAGGTTTAAAGGAATATCCGTTACAAATTTAATTTTTGTTTTGTTTTCTCGTATTAGTCAGAATCACGTTAATGTGAATTCATCTCGCTCTTATATCCCCTTCAATGGTATGCGTATGACAAGACATTTGGCTATATGTGATGTAGCTCGTAAGCCTTATGCCAGAAAATGTAGATAATTGCCTGATATTAACTTGGCACAAAACAGCAACTTACATTGCTTCGTTTCCCACGATTTCTTTTGGCGGGTTTCTTATTTTATTTACCAATGATCCTGTCTCCCTAAATTTGGATAAGAAGTTCAATAACGTATTTTCGATTAACATGCTTCTCCGAATTTCGGTCATTAAACAACTGTGCTATAATGATAGCGCATCACCTTATATGGATAAGTGGACCTATATATCGCTTCTACTTTCAGCGGAATATAAAAGCTGTGACAAGTTTTTATTACAAGCATCTGCTTCCCCCTAATTACAACCTGCAACTATTCAAGAACCGTGTCAATCAATATCTTCGCACACACCGCTCGTCGAATCCTATAGGATCTCCCTATGGCAAAAGTACTAATTTATGAATAAGCAAATAAAGTCCGTTTTGGATAAAAATGGCGCGAGTTACACACTCTGAAAAATCTGTATGAAAACTAAAAATAGCGTTAAATTCTATACGAAGTCAGTGTAAACAGCAATAAATCAAAATTCGATTGACAGTAGGCATTTCCTGTGAATAATTCGGCCTAGGCGTGCGGCACGACGGTTAAGATGGAAAAATATTGAATTAATTATATTTTTCATAATAATTATACACAGGTATAATACATAATATTTTAAACAACGTTTGCTTGATTGCTAGCATAATTAGGTTTTAAACGTACCTTTTTTATGTCAGCATTACATAAAAAGTTAATAATAAAAAGTAGGATTCTATGATTTTGTTTCTCTCACCTGAGAAATTCATGAAAAGTCACTATCTGAATCCGCAGAGCTGGAATCTGAATATGGCGTTATTATTATGGGGTTAATGGCCGGTAAAATACAATATTCGCCCTCCTTTTCTATAACATGACGGACACAGTTCATCCAAATGCCACTTGCGTTTACTTCATCAATTACTGTCCTTATATTTCCTAGTACGAAATCACTGTTAGTTGACGATTGATTATATTTTCTAAGTTTTTTCTTCATCTCAATCGAATTAAATACGCAGTGATAGGAGAGAAGCCGCAAAATAGTATGACCATGTGCTTCGCATAATTTGTCAATGACATAATCTTTTGTAAAGTACTTTTTTTTTAAAGCTTCCAATAACACTTTTTTGTCTAGAATATCGTCCTTTTTATTACTGCTATTGGGAACTTTGCTATGAATGATGCGAAGCATTGTCCATTACAATAACGGAATTTGGGGGAATATTCGGCAGCAATTGTTCGGTAAACCACTTTTCAAATAGACTGGCGGTCATGTCTTCATGATAAGCAGCCGAAGAGTGCTTTATATTTTTGGCAGACAATAATAAAGCATTGGGTACAAAGCACTTCCTGCATGCATTATAATCACTCGTTTGCCGCGAGAGCAAGACCCGTTTAATTTGCAATTACTCTACCCAACTATACTCAACTACGTCATGTGTATCAAACCATATTTCATCTAAATACACTATTTCCCTTTTTGCCTGGCGATATTCCTGAATTTTGCGTAAGTACTTGCCGGTGAGCAACTATGTGAAGCGATTCCATGATAATTGAGTAAGATATTACGCAAAGTGTTGAGAGATTTGTATTCATAAATCTGGTAATCCGATAATTTATCTCGAATCATTTCCAATGTCGGCACTTTGCTGTCATTGTAAAATTGATATACTATGCCACGCTTTTTCTTTCTTCTAATTGGCGCAAATCTTCACCTAGGCTTAGAAGAGACCAAGGGTGAATAATATCAGATACAAAAAATTTAAAATTGAGTGAAATTGCAAGTACAGATGCGTAAGCTAGAACGAGTCGTCTTCAAAGCGTGCAACTAGGCCCTAGCTCTAATGCCGGAGAGTAAGAGTGGGTTTGATTTATAAGGCGCCACGGGCTTGTAGACGGCACAAGCAACCCCAAAGCTGATATATGGTACTCGTTTTAGCCTAAGCTTCGCAACTACCAAGAGAAAATTACTTAAATAAATTCGAAATTAATTTGATTAAGTTGATTTGAATTTAATCAATCCGTACAAGCGAAAAATAAAATAACGACCTAAAATTAACTTAATAATTTGAGAATTAATTTAATTATGAATGGCAAGTAAGTAGGCCAGTTTAAAAAATTGAAGTGAGACGCAAAAATCAACTAAGGATTAACGATAAAGTAAATATTCAACTGCAGTATCTATAGCAAGTAAATGAAGCCGAAGCATTTCAAACATAGAGCGCAAATGAATTAAGTCAGATTACCCACCTTCTTTAATCGTCCTGATTTCTTCGTAGTCCAGGTAA
>MU189554.1:3383-50728 GCA_016904865.1 Pissodes strobi | reverse complement strand
CCCTTTTTATAAACTAAAATTCAAATTTATAACCATTAGATTTAATAACACACATCATGAAGGTACATATATCATGTTTAACGCTTAACTGATATTAACATTTAACTTATTTTTAATACTATACCAATATTCTTATGTAATATGATAACAAGTTGGTAAGTAAGTTATAATTGAATCGGTTATTTGGAAAAGGGAACATGTCCAATATTGGGCTATTTCACTTTTTTGACGTCAAAGCAATTTTTAAAGGTAAATACATCAATCTGCGCGAGAAAGGAACATATCCAGTTATTATTATATTAGTAGTAATGTCCTTGTCTCCACGCTCGGTACGAAAAGGTAACATATCCTGGATATGTTACCTTTTCGAACCGCACGAGCTAATCGTGGCGCCAGTGTTCTCGAAAACATGCGCGGCATTCAGTCGTATGGCAACGGGTGCAAAAGATTGTTTTTGTTTGCATTCTATCACGATGTCTGAGACAGATAGCAGTACGGAAAGTGTTGATAAAGTTATCAAAACTAAGAGAAAGAGAGGTATTCGTAATCCAGAGTTATATAAGGCAAACATTATCAAAAAGGCAAAAATTAAAGGTTTACCACACGAAACCCACGCAGGAAGAGAAGTTGCCGCGCGAATGACTGGTATGCCATGCCGGTAAGAACGTGTTTAATATCTTTTATTAAAACTAACAATTGGTATTGTTTAATACTTAAATTTTCTCATGTCGCGTAGTCTAATGGAATGCTTTTTTTCAGTTGTCGAATGAAATGTTATGAGATATTTTCCGAACAAGAAAAGCAAGCAATTCTAGCTACTATTAATAGTTTTGAGGAAAAAACTACACAGGATGTCTATATTCAAAGTTTGATTGATGTTCACAATGTTCAGGACATTAGAAAACGAGGCGAAGAATTAAAAAAGCCAAAAACACATACTTTTAAGTATCACATAAATCTGAACGGAAGAAAAACCACTGTCTGTAAACAAGCTTTCATGGGACTATATGGAATAACTCATAAAAGAGTATGGCGTTTAAGTAAATTACAAGCCCAAGGAGAAACTCCTCGATAGAAAAGAGGTAAGTCGGAAGGATCTAGACATAATGCAATATCTGGAGAAATTTGTGTCAAAATACAGGATTTTATACAAAGTTTTAATGTAAAAGAAATACATTATTCCAACAACATAGTTAAAAAGTATCTTTCGGCTACTCTTAACGTCAAAAGTATGCATAAAATGTTTATTGAAAAATTTCCGGAACTGGAGACTAAAGTAAAATATGACTTTTTTAATAATTTTTTTAATCAAAATTTTGATATATCGTTCGGCAGACCTCAAATAGATGTCTGCTCAAAGTGTGAGGAACTCAAAGTGAAACTTAGAGACCCACATTTAAATGATAATGCGAAACTAGTAGCAACTGCTGAGTTGATGGTACACAAAAGAAGAGCTAATAAGTTTTTTAAGAAAGTTGAAGAAATAAAAAAATTATGCAAAGAGGATGATACTATTTTAGGGATAACTATTGATTATATGCAAAACCTGCCTCTTCCGCACATACCTGTGCAAGAAGTATTTTACTTACGGCAGCTCTGGATCTACGAGTTTTGTGTACATAGCCTGAAAACTGAAAAAGCTGTATTTTATTCCTACCAGGAAGGACAGGCCAATAAAGGACCAAATGAAGTATGTACTTTTTTGACACACTACATAGAACATTATATACCTTCAACTGTAAAAGAGCTGTATATAATATCTGATGGATGCCCGGGACAAAATCGGAACCATACAGTTGTCCGCTTCCTTATCGCGTTAGCAGCTTCTGGTCGTTTCACAAACATTCAACATATTTTCCCTATAAGAGGACACTCTTTTAATGCGTGTGACCGCGACTTTGGTATTGTCAAACGAAAAATACGAACACAAGACAGAATTTATACTCATGATGAGTATGTACAGCTTATACTGGAATCTTCGAAAAGTAATAAATTTACAGTCGTGTCGGTCAAAACTGAAGACATTACTGACTTTAAAAAATGGTGGCCAAATTTTTATAAAAAGACCGTTCTATCGCAACGAAGTTATTCTAAAAACGTACCAAAAGAAGACAAAGTATCATTAAAAATATCCGAGTATTTCCACTTTGAATACCATTCCTCCGATCCTGGAGTTCTTCTGCTACGACCATATATTGACAGCGGTATTGCTACTGAAAAATTTTCTCTTGCAAAACCAGGACACCTTCATCCACAGTTGCCTACAGCATTGACTCATAGAGCCTATGCTGATAAGTTGCCTATTAATAGCAAGAAAATGGATAATGTTAGGAGTCTTCTACAGTACATACCCGCTGAAAAAATGGACTTCTACAATGAATTGATGCAGTGGCCAGTAACAGATGCAGCAGAACGCCATGAAGAAGATTTCTAAAATTTCTGTTAAACCATTATATAATATGAAAAACTATTTATTTTGGCATTGATATGTTATCCATAATATAATAAACCGATTATAAACCAATTTAGGCAACATCTCCAAAAAAAATAAAAATAAATAAAAATTGAAGCGGTGATGATTTACCTTCGTAAACTTACACAAATATCAGTAATACAAAGTACTAAAAGGTTAACAACCTTAAATTACTTACAGTTTAACATGGCTTCTACAAATTAGTTTTTTGTATTTCCTGAATAATTACTATTGTCGGACATGTTCCATTTTCCAAATAACCGATTCAATTGTAGCTTAATATTTATATGATTCCTTAGAGTTTATGGTTCAATAAACAAGATGCCAATCCAGTGGGATTACCCACGCCAAGTTTTTTATAGAATTTCGAGAATACTTTTGATTTTTCTGTCGAGCCAGCTGTCTTCTGAATGGTTTGTAATGTAACTCCCATTCTTTGAGCTGCTGAAGTTGCCCCGTGTCGCGTGCTGTGTGCCCCAAAGATTTCCGTGTTTAAACTGCTGGCTTTTAGTATTAACTTGACCCATCTGCTAATGGTTTGACTGTTGTCTGGGTGATAGGGCTTTTTGTGAGTGAGTATTACATTTTGTTTAGTTTTGCTACTTGTGGTATCGATTGCATCTGCAAATGCAACGATCTATTAGCATATTTACAGTATCTGTGAATGCCGTAATTTCTGTTTTTGAACAAAAAAATAGGTATGTTCACTAGCTGCAACTGCAATTGCAGACAGTGGAGGATACGATCGATTGTATCTGCTAATACAACGAACTATTCACCTTTTATTGACTGGTAGCACCCTTTTATGCGTTCTATGTAAGTCTCTAATAGTGTGACTATACATAGTTCAGGTTGATTAATAAAATAAGGTAATATCAAACTAGGTTGAAGCCTGTTTAAGCCACTTGCTTTTATTTTATCCGGGAATCTGATTTCAATTATGTATTCATATTTAAAAATATTGTCTATTTTTACTTCCGGGTTGTCCGTGATTTGTGTGCCGTTATTAGTATTAACAGTGTTACTAGCTTTAAAGTTAGATTTGTAGATTTAAGAATTCGTGAGTGTACATGCTCTTTAAGCGCTGTAGAACTGGGTAGGAATCCCAAGTAATTGAGTATTTTGATTTTGGGAGTCTTATGTTAAATGTTCCATTGAGAAAACTTTTTATAACCGCTTCGTCTTTTGTTTGAGTAGTGACTCCGAAGACAATTGAATATTTAGGAGCTCAAGAATAAGGTTACGGTTTTATTATATATTTGTTGGCGCTTAGAAACAGAAATTCCCCTATTTAGGTATTGTAAGTATTTCCGTATTGTTTGAGGGCGCTATCTGTCAATGAAGAAATAATCACTTTTATCGCTTCATTAGGTACGCTTTGTTATAGAATAGCTCTCCTGACAATGATTTTTTTTTTTTTTTTTTTATTACTGCTGATTTCGATAGCCCATGAAAAATAAGTAAACCTATGTTTTTTCTTTTTTCCCTAAGCCGAAAAATGAGGCAGATACAACGCCTTGAGATGTGCTTATGACGTCATAATACACATGAATTGTTACGTCACACCATGCATGGTATATCTATATATATACAAAACTAAAAACTGGTATAGCTCTTGTAATATTCATCTTTAGCGGAAATAAAAAAATACGTATCGATTTTTTTTTTTTAATTTAATTATTTTTTTTTTTTTTTTTACGGTTCTATAGTTTGCAATAAAAAATAATCAGTTTAATTTCTCAGGAAACTTCGTACTTTCCCTACAGCCAGAGAAATTTTCTTCCACAATGGTTGTTTCTCTCCGCAAGGAGATGTGAGTAGGTATTTTTCAGGGTAAAGATAATAGACTGTTTTGCCAGTAGGTCCCTTGTATTTAGTACTCTCTTCGAGATTTAATTTTGATGGTCTGAGGACATTGCAGTTGGCAGCTGGTGGATACTTCTCTATCATAATGTTTTTTTTTTTTTTTTTTTATCTTTAGTCCTTTTAATAAGTAATTGTCTCATCTAAACTATCTGAGTATGTAGTTCTGGCCTCGCAGGTGTGATTTCGTTTTTTTTTTTTTTATCCTACACCTACACAGCTAGGTGGTCGTTACTTTGTTCAGGACCATCTGGTGCTTCTGATGTTGGTAAGTCTTGGTAGTCTTGATTTGGCTACGTTATTTCCTCAGCTAGCGTGAGAGGATCTTCTAATGCATTTGCAAATGCAAAAGAGTTTCCTTGGTTTTGCTACTTATGATATCGATTGCATCTGCAGATGCAACGATCTGTTAGCCTATTTACAGCATCTGCAAATACTGCAATTTCTGTTTTTGAACAGAAAAATAGGTTCATGAATATGTTCACTATCTGCAACTGCAATTGCAGACAGTGGGTACGATCGATTGTATCTGCTAATACAACGAACTACTCACCTTTTTGCTTGCTGCTTAACCCTGGTTATGCTTTCGACTGCATCTGCAAATGCAACGATTTTTTAACATATTTACAGTATCTGCAAATACTGTAATTTCTGGTTTGAATAGAAACCAAGAGTGTAATAATTCGCTACCTCCAATGCAATGATTTTATGTAAGAGGGTTGCAATAGTATGGTGGTTATTTGCTTTTGTATCTGCAAATACATAGCACTATACCGTTTTATTTTTGTCAGTACATATATCCTTTACATCGGCAAATGTAGGGATATAGTGTGCCTCTAACTACTTTTACATAATATACCTACTGGGGTGGAGGCTGTTGGGGGCCCTTCACATCTGCAAATGTGAAGGCCAATCTTAGTTAAAGTTATTCGCATCTGCAAATGCGAATTTGTAAATAGGTATTATTATTATTTATTGACATCTCCTGCAAGCAATGTTTACTCCAATTTTTTCCCTCACCGGACGGCTCATGTCAACACGAATTGTTTAAAAATAATGTGTTCCGGTATTACATTGCTTCGACAAAGCCGAACGATAACATTCCGCCTTTTTCCCTTAATTTTGGGTTAGTTTTGGTTAGCACTTTTAGTTCTTGTTGATTGAGCCTCCGTTGCGAGCAAAGCCAACGGAGCGCCATGCAAGCTATAATAATACCCAACTTGGGATTTAGTCGCTCGTAAATTATGCGTCAGCTTGCCCTTGTGGCTAGTTTTTAGAGGTTAATTTCGTGAGAAAAGGACACTCTTCGACTTACTCAAAATTTTAATTTTTTATTTTATTTATTTATTTATTTTTTTTTTGAAATGTATTTGTTAATACAGTAATAGCAATAATTACAATATACATAGTCCTTATTCCTACAGACAGTGTTTTTGAACACTGGTATTGAGGATAATTGCATTTTAGTAATAATAACAGTATGATTTCCTATAAACTCTCTAGTATTGTGGCTATGAATATCCTTTGAAAATATTATGATAATATTTTAATTTTGAGTTTTATTTATTATCCTGTAAATAAGTTTATTCTGTTCAAATTTTAATACCTTATGTAATTGCCATACTTTTAAATTTTCATATAGATCTGCAGTATGAGTCAGTGGATCATAATTAAATATAACTTTGTTTTTTGTTTTGCAATATTTGCATCGAATCGAATTGTAGTTTATAGTCCCACATACGGGGATCAAATATCGAAAAACGAATGATACGAAGGCATTATAACCATTTGTTTCTATTTTTATATTCCTTTATATGGTATAAAATTCTATGTAAAACATTAATAAATGTGCAGGCCGACCGGTATATATTTCCTCCTTTTGATTGTGTTATGTAAACACTTTTTGTAATTGAATAGTATATTTCTTTGGTAGGATGTACGATTAGACGAGATTACTAGAGAACGGTTCGAATAGCTCGTATCGTTAACTGTTGCTTATTACTTATATCATAGATGAATATAGCTAACGCAATAGATAATCCATGAGATAGGACGATTTAGAACTGACAGTCATGCGAAAACTCCCCAGCTTCTTGGAATATCTTGCCTGTGAAACGGGCGAGACACAAGCAATGTTGCCGACTTGTGCGGCTGGCTGTGAATCACCATATAATTGTATAAATAGAAATAATACATGGAATATGGACATTGACAGTGACTATTGCGATTACAGAATATCAGAAAAAGAATAATAGAATTTTTCCTTTAATATAAATTCTTAATTATATTTACAGATGAATGTGAACTAATAACTAATTTAAATATACATAATTACATAACTTAAGTACATAGTGTCACACCATATTACCATATATATTTGTATAAATAGACCTATATGGAGAGACTGACTATTGCCAAAGATTACAGAATAATCAATAATTCTGCAATCTGAGGGCAAAAATACATCTATTGGTTATTTTGGTTGAAAATAAAATATAAAATAGTGGAAAATAAACCTCCGTTCAGTCCTTGCTGTAACACTTTGTGCAAGATAAAAAGTCTATGTACTAATTAAATATTGTTAAAGCTGATTGTAACCCATGAATTAATTATTCGTATCTAAGGTTTTTGATTTTTTGGCAAATTTTTTTCTTTTAATAGCCGTACCACTTGCAAAACTTATATAAATTGCTTATAATCATATGGGACATAAAAAAATCCCTATGTTCATAGCATAAATTGTTATCTTTTTTGCCTAACTATAAAACATTCAAAGACATTATTTGATTTTTCATTTTGTACATAATATACGCTTGATGTCTGTAAATAGCAAAATATTTTTTGAACTCAATCATTGATTTATAAACAACTTTTTCTAGTTCTTTCGCCGGCGCTATTAAAAATAATTTTGTATCACAGCCATATTTTTTATGCAATAGACATAATTGATTTTCATCATATAAATGCTCATTTGTTCCTAATTGTTGTTGACAAGTGGTGCAATGAAATTTGTTTAGAAGTTTATATAAAAGATAGCCAGAATAGTAATTTACAGCGCAGTCTTCAAGACCAGCAGTTTTTGGATTATCGCTTGCCGGATTATCGGCAAACGATTCTGGTGATTCCCGGAATGGTAGATCACTATGATCGAAAACCGAGTCGAAAACTACTTCACCGATTTCTGAATCGATTTGTTCCATCTCAGAATCATTTGCACCAAAGTTACAGATTGGAATATTATTTGTCACTAGGAGAGGAAAGTCATGATCAGGTTCGCAATTGGAAATTTTTGATGGCTTGAGTAGTCCGGTTATTGTCTGTATTCTAAAAGACAGATGAAATGACCGGATTGATGGATTAACGTTCCAACCACCTTGTTGTCGAATAACTGAGAAAAAAATTTCTAAAAAATCCTGATTGAAAAGTTCGATTACTCCGTTAATGGTTTGTACCATTCCCTCAAAGCAAAGTGGTCTAGACTTTCTTGCTATTACTTGATATTTTTAGTAATGATTCAAATATATTTTTAAATTCTTTTAAAGCATCAATAGCGTGTGTATTTCTGTCGCTTAAACCACAATTATCTGGATTTTTAGAAAACAATTACTTACTATTGAAAGCATAAAAGATATTATTCAACGTTAGAACAAAACCGGCAGTACCTGTACCAATTTTTTGGTCAACTTTTTTTTTAAATCAACGCATCTTTTTATAGCGGAAGCCATACTGTTTGAAAAAATCTGCAAAGCCAACTTACAGAAAATCTTTTCAAATGCATTTGGATTAATATGCTTATCAGTTATTTTAGCAGCGTTCTAGCTGTATTCGAATTTTTATCGATTTCATACGTTTTTCTTATAATATTGAAGCTTATTATTTTAACAAACAGCTTGAAAACCCCAGAAAGCATATTATTCCTAATGCTCTTGAAAATATGGGGAGCATCGAATATCGCGATGATTTTACTATCGCCGCTATAAGGCTTATCTTTAGTCGCATTTTAAGATCCTTGACACAAATAGTGCACTATGTAAAAATCGACCTCTCCTATTGATCAATCCATCTCGTATTACAATATCTCTTCGTGATGCAATCAATTTCTGTCAAGAGCTCTTGTGGTATAGAGGTTTAGATAGCTGGGTCTCACCTGGACGGCCCGGGTTCAAACCCCGTTGCTTTTTTAAATTTTTTTGTTCAAGATTATGTCTCTAAACAGTTTTTTCTTAATTTTGGGTATGTCTTGGGTTAGTTTGGGTTAGCACCTGGTTAGTTTCATTTTCTTGAGCCCCCGTAACGAGCGAAGCAAGCGGAGGGCCATGCGGATTGGCCACTAGGAAAGGCCGATTTTTATATAGTGCACTATTTGTGTAAAAGATCTTATAATGCTCTTTAGTCACCCCAAGTAAGTTCAAAGCTCCTCCATTGTTACTACCCTGATCACAGATATTTAGTCTGGGGATGAAACCTATATCAAATAGTATATTGTGTAACTAGGAGGAAAAGCAAAACATTCCTGGACGACTGTGGTAGTTGCTGGACGAGGCGCAGCCGAGGCCAGCAACATAGGAGTCCAGGAATGTGCTTTCCTACGAGTTGCACATTATCCGATCGAAATTAATTAGAATACGTATTTATAAAAATAGTGCCAAATATTACTCTAAATAAAAACGGTGTTTTAAATTTAAACTCAACATAATATCAAGTTTTGAATCGAGCGAGCTTGAAGTTATATTACGTAGCTACGGAAACTACAGCTAAATGTTACTTTTGATAGACGTCAGATCTGACAAACAAGGCGTTTGAATAAGACAGAAATGTTACATTCCCGGCCTAGGACAGGAATGTTATATTCCCGGCCTAGGACGGGAATGTTATATTCCCGGACAGTTAGTTTCTATTCTTGTACAGTTATTGCATGTTGCCAAGCAACGACTACAATATACTGAAATCATGACTTTTGCGGTGAGAAAACACATCGGAAAGGTGTCGTTTTTCGTCTGATCGGATAAAAAATGTTTTTCACATAGATGTATGTATTCTTTACCACATCTGAGGGTAAACCAGCAAGAGAAGCATTTCCTGGAACAATAATTAATAGGGCTCTAATTCTATACTCTATTTCGAAATGATGCGAAGTAATAAATCATTTTCTGATGGCTGATACATAGACGTACATAATTACGTACATATTTTAAACGTTTACCTGTCCTAATACTCGGACTTTCCCAGCATTATATTTATCACACTTAGGTTTTTTTATTACTATTGTAAACATTCAAATTTGACAATTTTTTGTATGCATACCCTAAAGTTTAAGCAATTGTAATTTTTCAGTTATATTTGTTCTTCCGAAGAAGACACAGTGTGTTTGTTTCATTTCATAGTTTCAATTAAAATGGCTAATTCAGTTTTCTCTCCAGTGAAACGAGCGAGCAAATGTCCATTTTGTGTTAACGAAAAGAATATTATTCTTAATGTATATGACGCCCTCAAACATCAAAATCCTCTGTATAGCGTTGATACTGTGGTAGAAATGTGTTCGCAAATGACGGGTGTTTCAAAAACGTCAAGCATTCTTAGAAGGCTGGTCCACCGGACTAAAACCACCATCTGGGAAAGGAAAGCGACTGATTATTTACACACCTTGGAAGTGTTGATGGTTTTGTTGAGGGCGGTTTGTTAATGTTTGAGTCAAATCATTCTGGCGATTACCATGAAGACATGAATGGCGATGTGTTCGAAGAATATTTTGAACAAATGTTAGATCTCATTCCACCTAATTCTGTGATAGTGATGGATAATGCGAGTTATCATTCCAGAAAAGTTGACAGAATACCAACTAATTCATGGAGAAAAGCGGATATTATTCAGTGGTTTAGACAGAATAACATACCATTTGATGAAAGTATGGTGAAAAAGGAACTGTTGTCCATAGTGTCCTCAAATAAAGCTCGTTTCACCGAGTATGTAGTTGACAAAATTGCACAGAAACGAAATATTACTATTCTTCGTCTGCCTCCGTATCATTGCGAATTAAATCCCATTGAACTTGTTTGGGCCCAAGTAAAAAGTTATGTAGCAAGAAGAAACACGACGTTTAAAATGAAAGATGTTAAAATTATCTTTGAGGAATCTTTAAAAAATGTCGATTCTGAAAAATGGCGTAAGTGTATTGAGCATGTTATAAAAGAAGAAGAAAAAATGTGGAAACTAGACCATTTAATTGACCTAATTGTAGAGCCTTTAATTATATCCTTGGAACATGACGAAGATTCGACGGATTTTTCTGACGACGAAAATGATATACCATAGTTCTCTACATAACTGTTTACACAAAATCGCAATTCTTATACCTTATTATATAAATATTATATGTGATAAAATGTTACAGTAAGTATACTAACTGTTTTTGAATATACATAAATAAGTGAATAAATAAAAGTACTTAGGTAAAACAGGTATTTTAAATTAAATACCCAAACGTACGCTACTGCAGGTAGAAAATGGCCCCTTTGCTAATAAAGCCTATTGTTTGCAGCGGGATTGCCATACAAAACAGGGTGGAATGGTTAAAATATAATACAGAAGGCTATAACAGCTGTGGCTAAATATTTAGAAATCACAAAAATTTATTTGACCACTCTGTTAGCGTTTTGCATTTATAAGTAGGTTATTACTCCGCACCATTTCGAAATAGAGTATAGAATATTGAATAGGAAGGCAATCGAGAAGAAATCTCTAAAAAGATACATCTTCTCTGTGATTATATCGGAGATTGTATAAATGTTTTTTAAAAATAGAAACTTATTCTTTTTTTTTATAGTCAATACACTCTATAGATTGAACCGTATCAAATTAAATAGTTTGGAGGTTTAGTTTAAAAAGAGAATAAAACATGATGATTTCCCGAACCTGAAATCCTGTTCCAACTTTCAGCACAGGCTTTAACCGTGGCTGACGTAAAAGACAGGCGTTGGCGCGAAAAGTCACGTGATCAACTAAGGATCATTGTTGTAATGGAGTTTATTTGCGTTGGTCAGTTGTCAAGTTCCATAACAACAATGAGCCTCAGACTTTTCGCGCCATAGCCTGTATTTTACGTCAGCCACGCTCTAATATGGTGTTGAAAATAACCCCGGTAAAAAACAGTGTATAAAAACAGTCGATTTTTAAAGCTTTAAAGTTTACTCGGCCAACGAGCCGAAAAGTAATTATTATACCTGAACCGAGACTTGAGCCTAATAATACGTTTAGTCCACTTGGTGATATTTAGATATTCAAATTGGGAGCCTGTCAGAAAATCACTAAAATCGGTCACCAAATAAATAAGTTATTTAACATTGAAAAATGGATGAAAAATTTAATTTGGGCCACACTACAGTATTATAGCTGTATTATAAGTACTAGTTTTTTATATTTACTTGTTTGGGTTAGTTTGGGTTTCTGTTCTACCCTGAATTGGCATTAACTAAAATTAAATTGGATAATAATAATTAATCAAAACCATCCTTGTCAACCTTTCAATTTTAAGCTAAAGGTGTTTTATCCTATTTCCCCCCTCCCCATACGCGTCAACCAATAAAACGTTTTATTTTTGAAATTCATCCAATAACCGTCGTTTTCATCGACAAAATCCCTAGAATCAAGTTTCCGCTTAAAAGTCAAAAATTACATAAAGTCGGCTATAGTCAATGAAAAGTTTGAAAAGTTTTGCGTTTGACCTATTGAGAGCAGTGAGCAAAAGCACTTTTTCGAAAAACTAATTTTCTTGTGGCAAATAGTTCGGTTAAATATATTTTGGGTCATTATACAGGTAAAACTATTCCTCAAAGTTTTTTGCTTTTGCGTATAGACTCCCTCGACAAATGAACTCCCAAAATCCCTCGCCTGCGGTTCGTGATTTGATGAGGTTCATTTATCACGGGTTTATTTAATCGAAAAACTTTGCGTAAAATTTTGACAACAAAAAAAAAGTTCCATTATTGTATAATGTTACTGACTGACTGTAAGCCCCAAAACCTTGAGTATGTTTATTTAACTAATCAAGAAAAAAACAAATTTTTACAATCTGTTATTTTAACTTAAAACTTGGAAAGAGTAAGATTTTTTTTATGAGTGAAAAGAAACTTAAACAAACATACACATTTAATCTTAGAGGTTACACTCGCCCCCGCTAAGGGCCTAAGGTTACGAAGTAGATGATATGAGAAAAATGCACCCCCCGTGAAAACTAAACTAATGGGTCCGAGCAATTTAAGAACATGGAAGTATCCGAAAAGTATTTTTTCATATATGTTTGGTCACCCTGTATGATGCCACTAGGAGTAGGTAATAAATGTACATTGTTTTCTTTTCGCAATTTCAAATAGATAGGTACATACTACAATGTATTATCCATTGCTTTGTAATTTTTTTCATCTTTTGGAGATCTAAACATATGAACATCTTTATTTTTGTGCCTACTAAGTCCACAATTAAAATCTTCATATTTATTTCCAGACATGTTTTATGACTACTAAAGCCACGCCGACGCTCCCTTCGATAAAGACTGAATAAATACGAAATAGTTAAAATTTGTTACCACCTGCAATAATCGGCGAAAAATAATGAAAAATCGGGCTGAAGCCAATAATCCTAGCGCCGCGGCCTCCCGCCGCCGGCCGCTACGCTCGTCTGATTTTGTCTCATGTATTACACATGGTGAACCATGGCAACATTGCGCGTTAATTTCTCCTATGGATGCAGACTTTGCAAAGCTTGCATCCATTTAGGGGGGCCCGAACGTTGCCGTGTCTTGTTCGATCTATTGCGTTAGCTATATTCATCTATGCTTATATTCATTTCGATATAATATATTTCAATTCCGAATATATTGTTTGATTCTGTGTAATTGTGCAAAGACGACAAATAAATGTAACAATGTTTTGTCATGCCCTCGTATATAAATAACAGTTTGTTAGTATAATTCAAATCGCAGTGAGCACATTTAATTTTTGTTTACTGCTTCATTCGCATTTTTGACTGTAACCCGTTCGCACTCTATTTTATTCTAATAAGTATAGTTAGTTTTGGAAGTTTGAGAGTATTTTCCATTTCAATTTTATTAAGTAAAAAAATAAGGGTTACAAGTGTCATATTTATTCATAATACTCAGTTTAGTATTATACACATTTAGTTTGCTTTTATACAAGAGATTCTGTTTTTATATATTTAAGATAACCAGGTATTTATGTATATTTGAAATTTTGGCATATAATCTTATATGGACTCACCCCCTGATTCGCTTCTTCCGATGATTATTGCCCCCTTTTTTCGCCTCCTTTGCGAGCAAGACGTATCACTAACACTTCACTATACTAGAAATACGATTTCTAGGCATTTTTCTTCTTAAAACCAAAAGAAAGAACCGATTTACGGATTCTTGCTTGTCACCGACCGGTACAAAATTGTAATGACGCATCAAGGCGATGCATGAGCTCGAGCGGCTAGCCAGGGTCGGCTGAATCACCATGTTTTTAGATAACTTCTTTAAAAATTGTACCGATTGGGAAAAAGTTGTATACTACAAAGTGTAATGAGGGATGGCGGAGATGCGAAGGATAATAATATGAGAAAGAGACCAATTTGTTCATCATCTTCACCATTTTTCGATTGTGTCAAAACAATCTGCTAACGCCCTCAAAAATTTTATCTGAACGTGCTCCTGGTGTTTTTTTTGCCATTTCCTCTCCTGAAATTATACGATTTATTACCTACTAACAAAGAAGATTTTGCTACTAACTATAGCAAAACCGATTTGTGTAATTTAAGTAATGTTATATAGTAAACAAAATCTTAAAAAACCTTAAATTAACCTTCGTTCTATAACTAATCGACAGTTATTCGGTAAAATTAAAACGCATTTAAATTAATAGAATTCGCGGGATTCTAGTCTCGTGCCTACGTCACGACAGTACATCCACGGGCACTTTCACGACCATGAAGGGTAGTTCATATAGCAACGAAATACGAATCACCAATTTTAACGCCATTGGTCAGATTAATTGACCGAAGAGTTGACAGCTACATAATTTAAGGTTTTACGAATTCGTGAAAGTTAAAATCTGCGGCCCGGGGGACTTGTCCATTATTTCAAGATTTTCCGATATTCGTGACGAATTTAGGCCAATTTGACAGTTTGTATATTGGTTTTTAGGTTATCATAATTTAGTTTTGATTTGTGTCCGTCCTTTTCCTGGTATGTACGATGTCTGAAGAATTTCATGTAAATAACATATTTTTTGTTATTTATTGATTTATGAAATAAGCTCTTTACGACTGAACCGGCAGCTAAATATCTAAAAATAATAATGAAGTACGGTTGATATTGACGCTCTACTATACCAACAAATGAAATTAACGACTGGTGATAAAAGTTTTATCTTAAAATATACCTCAGTATCAGTATCAGAAGGGGTGGCCCCTATAACGGGCCTTGCACTTAGGCCACCAATTGGGCCCGTTGTGCAGTACTCAGACCAGCGTAACCTTTTTAAGCTTTGTAAGTTCAATCAGCCAGCTTCTACACTCCCTTACCAACAAAGAGCGCGTGCAGATCGAATTCAGCGTCATGAGTGCGGCCTTGCTGTCGGAGCAGAAGAAAATCCTCCCGCCACCGACATTGAGCCTTAACGACTCTCAGACCCCCACCATGATCGCGAAAATTTCCGCTTGGAAAACCGTAGTGTGCTCGCCCAGTGAGGCGGATAGTTCCCGCACCATAGCCTCACAGTACACACCAGCTCCGGACAGGGTTCCCATTCTGGACCCGTCTGTGAACCAAACTAGCCCATCCCAGGTTCCCGTCCTTCCCTCCGTCCAATCCTCCTTTGTAAGGAAGAGGAAGTTAAGCCCCTCAGGAAAGCCTATCTCAGGAACCATCGCGTCACCTGGCATACCCAGAATGGCTAGGCCCCCAGACAAGCCCCGCCATTAACCACAATGGCCCTGGAAGGAGCCGTTGTCACTCCACATCCCCGCATCAGCCAATCTCATGGCCGCTCTGGCTGCCTCGTGCCTCATCCGGTCCGCCAACGGGGGCAACCCCACCAGCACCTCCAGGGCCCTCGTGGGCGCCGTCCTTATAGACCCGGTGATGCAGAGGTAGGCAAGTCGCTGTAATTTGTCCAGCACTAGTCTGGACGCCATTTTCATGGCTCCTGGCCACCAAACAACCGATTCATGCATGAGCATCGGAGCGATCATCGTCCTATAGATCGATAACATAGTTTTCGGCCCAAGTCCCTCCCAGCGCCCTACGACAAGCCCACAGGGCACTGAGCGCCGCCGCGGCTTTGAGCCGAATGTGTTCCTGAAAGGTCATCTGAGTTCGTTATCCCTACACCACTGTGAGAACCTTGTCAGTGCTTCCTCCAGAAGCCTCTGCAATATTCCCACCTTAGTACCTTGTGCCATATTAATCACAACGTCATCTGCATAGGCCTGTACATAGACCCCATGCTCTACTCTCAGGATGCGTAGGATCTCGTCCACCACTAGACACCACAGGAGGGGTGACAACCCCCCCCCCCCCCTTAGGACATCCCCGCGATGACTCAACCCCAACCACCTCATCTTCCAGCCTAGTCTCGACCCTCCGCCCGGTGAGCATGGAGCGGATCCAGCTCGTTATGACCGGACCCACCCCTGTTCCCTCCATTGATCGGCAGATCGAACCCACGGCTGTGTTATTGAGGGCTCCTTCAATATTCGCAAACACGCACACCGATAGCCGTCCGCCCCCAGCGCCTCCTCCAGCCCGGATACCAGGTGGTGTAGAGCCGAGTCCACCGACCTGCCTGTTCGATATGCGTGCTGTTCCGGACTTAAAGGGGCACTTAGAGCCACCCACTCCCTAAGGTATCGGTCCACCAGCCTCTGTAGTGTCTTCATCAAGAAGCTGGTGAGACAAATAGGTCGATACGGTCGTATCGGTCTAGTCGTTCCTTCCCGCCTTGGAAATGAACACCACTCTGCTGTGCCTCCAGAGCTCCGGCACATACCCGTGTGCGATAGAGGCCCTGAAAAAGTCCATCTGCGGCGTGCTAAGGAATTCTCCGTCACGCTGCAGCAGCAGCGCCGGGAAGACCCCATCCTCACCTGCCGCCTTAAACGGGGCGAAGGCCTCGATCGCCCACCTTAGCCTATTGTAGGTGACCATCTTTCTGGCAGTGCCGTAGTCAGCTCTAATGCTGAACCCGGCCCCGCCCTCACCTCCCCGGTCCATACCTGTTGAGCCTGGGAAGTGTGTGCTCAATAGCTGGTGCAGAGTATCCGCCGGTGACGACGTATAGCCTCCACCTGGCTTACGGACACTGCCCAATTTGACGAGTGGATCCCTTGACAGCACTTTGCAGAGCCTAGCAGCGTGTAAGAGATAACATCTCCGGTGGTGAAATTGGCTCTCGGGTATGGTATTTTTTTTTGTATATGGAGAAATCTTTTCCACAAGGAAATGGAACTCTTCAACAGATATTCTATGGTATTTCCTAATTTTTTTCTCATTATTTACTTCAATTTTTTCAACGAAATTATGAAATGCTCCATGCGACCACCGTTGCTTTTAAAGATCTCACAGACACCAATAGTCTTATTATTCTTTTTTGTCGCATCTTAAGCAACAAGTAAGCTCCTATTACACGTCTACATCTATGTCGGCAATAAAATGCGTTCATATTAAAATTCCAATTATTAACTTTGAAAAACACAAAAAGGAAACACAACCCTCCTAACATATCGTCAAATGCACATGTCATAGTGAAAATTTGAAATTCCCTAGAAACGTCTACGAATTTCGTCTTCGTATGAAATGGTCACTTTTTACGACTTTGTAAAAACAACGATTCGTGATTCGTGTTTAGTGATTCGTTGCTATATGAACTCTGCTTTAGACCTTCCTATCCTGTTCATAATCGTCGCGGAATACCCGCCGACGCCGACGTCAAATATATCAAAGCACTGCCAATGCCAACTACAAAATTATGAGAAATTATTCAACACCTTCTAAACAAGAAAGCCATATCTCTAAATCTAAGAGGGCGTGGCGCTTAAGGATCAGGTTCTGACAATCGAAAACTTATTAATTCATAAACTACTTGTGTTGCGTTTTCACTTAAAAAAAATTCATCCCTAAATTATTTTTAATAGTTAATTACATGTCATTTACGAAAATAACCACAAAAAATCGTTTAGGAAGGAGCCCATACCCATCACAGAAAGGAACATAATAATTATTATAATAAGTATTTTAATAATTATGGTATGTTATGATGTAAAAAATACGGATTATGGCTATTAATTTATAAATATACAGTGGTTTGTTTAAATTATATCCCGAAGTGAATATAAACTAAAACAAGAATACATAGTTACTTAGATATTTTTAAAGACTATTTAAATAATGTAATGTGAAAAAAATAATGTTTACTTTTGAGGAGTTTTGCGTAGTTTTTGTAGCATATATTTTTTTGATACCAATAACGGGCAGAAAAAAACACTTAGTAAACTCGACGTTCTCAAAAAGTTTTTTGAACTGGTTGACTTCGTAGTGTTAAGTGATGAAATTTTTGGCATTTGTGGTATTTACAAAAAAAAAATGGTGTGTTCCTAAAGATGTTAATATATCACTTATATCTAATGTTTAAATTGCCTTCTACAGAACGCTATGCGGTATGTTGTTTTCGACAATAAGCAACTTCAATAAGAACTTTCTCAAAGGGTAAGTTGAATTTACTTTTGTCTTGACATACAATTTTGTTGACAGCAGCACCCATTTTCTCTCTTGATATAAACAGATTTTCAGAAATAAAGAAAATAAAGTTTAAGTGAGCTTGAAGAGCTTCATCAATATTAATAAAACATAATATATTCATTTGGTCTAAAGTGGATTTCACACACCTAAAATATATATTTGCATTAATTGCCTGTGTTATACCAAGATCTCGGTCAAGACAGTTATTGAATACAATACAACCACCCTAGGGGTAAAGTAAGCAGATATCGCAAATCATTTTTAGGCCAAAAATAGAAAAATCACCTAATTAATTAATATCATGCACGTAATGTTAGGCACAGCCTCTAAAAATACATTGTGTACGACTAGTCACTGCCTATAAAAACAGAAAAACAAAACTTACCCGAATATTCTTATGAGCAAATTATTTTCCCCCTTAATTGAATTTACCCAACTGCTGCCTCAAATCGCCTTCTTTCGGAAAAATATCCACTTTGGGTCCATTTTTATAATTCCCTCTACATTTGGGACCTCAACAGGTTAATACTATGTTTTCACTTGGCTTAACACTATTATACACAATTATTTAAAAGTCAATGTTCTCAACTAAGAGACTGAACTTAAACCAAAGCTTAAACATACTTTAATTATTTCAAGACATACCTCTAAAACCACCCTACAACCCTTAATCAATATTCAATAATGCCACAAATAAAAAGTGGTAAGGTATCCTTAGTAAAACTGAGATATTAAAATCAAACCTCTGATTTTGCCCGGCTTTAGCCTAAAAAATATCTGTGGTTACCGAAAAATTATTATATATAGAGTGAAAGGGCAGTCATCGTAAGTAGGTAAGTAGGCATTATTATTATAAAGCCACAAAATAAATACCTTAAGGGTTTGCTTGTTTACTTCAAGCAGACAGTATCTGAATATTACAATTTCAGTTATTTTAAATATTACTAGGTATTATCAGCTCTAAAATTATAATAGATATTGGTGGAAACACACCTTGTACGAGAGCAATCCGACCCTACCTATTAACTATAAGTATTTAATTGTATAATGTAGAATAATTAGGAAATATAATGTAGTGTAGTAGAGTTAAGAGTCTATTTTCACGAACACAGGGCAATGTCTTTGCTATTAACACAATAATTTACCACCTTTGTATAAATTGTTCACTACAAAGTACAAAGTAGGTTTGTTAAAAATTGTGTTAACTTTTCGCAATGCAAGGCGCCAGATTCAAAAGTGGGCATTATTAACAGCCCGACGTAAATGCTTGTACTTTACTTATTTGTTTTGCCCTGCTTAAATCACTACCTTTCTGTAGGACAATAATTAGGACAAAGGCTATGAAACCACCTGCATATAAGCAAGAAAGCAAAACTTATGTATTGGAAAGTAAAAAAATCCCGAATATATAATATATTTCTCTGATATAGTTTCTTTAATTTGAATACTTAACTCCATACTAAGTATTCTAATCCAAACTACTCGAGGCATGTTATACTACCCATATTAGTTATAGGTATACTACTCTTCTGGTAGCGATTTACTCTTTCGTCTGTTTTATTTCCTCTGCAACATTACAATATTATAAGGCTGGAATTTAACAGCATTTTATATCTATAAACTAATTAATATTGCAGTGCGCTAGTTGTAAATCTAAATTTAAAAAAAATAAATGGCTCTGCGTGAAAGGTGTAAATACAGGAAAAATTATGACAAATTATTCTACCGCTCCGAGCACTGGATTTTTTTGTTTTAATATATTACTACTCGTCAGTCTCGCAAAAAAATCAAATAAACATTGTACCGTTATACAAGTCTTGTTATGTCCCTGTGTAGAACGAAAAAATCGCCATAAAATACAAAACAGAAAGCTAGTATGCCTCTGTAATTTCAGGTAAAAATATAAATAAATTTAATTTTTTAAAAACCTACTAGATGTTCTAAATGATAGTATAAAAAATTCGAAATCCAAAGCATTCTTAAATATAATGAAAAAAGATCATTAAAACTATTCCAGACTTTTGACGGAATAGAACAGGTTATACAAATGGAATCAGGACAGATCGATTACTCATACTAAACCAAAAAAGGAAAAAAGGACGATGATAGAAGAAGATTAAGCAAACAAGATCACACATTACAGGGTAGTGACAAAATATTTAATAGCATAGCAATAGCACAGGCTGTGGCAATAGCATATAGGCAAACTATTTATTTTTTAAAAGCGAAGGCTACGGAGATCTTAAAACTGTAATAATATGTAGAGCATTTCATTTAAAAAATAAAGTAAATTCCAAATTTTCATGTTTTGCCATAGTCATTTGTTTTTTTTGCTTAGTTTGTTTTAAAAAAATTTCAGGAAAAGTCATGAAACTTTTCTTTGAACATTTTTTCTGTGTCTCTTTAAATAGAGTGTCTAAAAGGGTGGTAAATTATAAGGAAAAATCCTGTACCTACACTCACGAAAAATCATACCTATGCAGTCGCGTGAAGTCAAGCGTGCAATTTTGTTCAATCGTGTCCAGATATTGCTTATAAAGTGGCATCATTTGGTTTTCTTTTGGTTACATAGTAACTTTAAACGGGTTTTGTGAGGTTCTGTTTTGGTTTTGGTTGATACAGACAGAATATAAAAGTCGGAAAATGTATGTCAAAATCTATCTAGAATTTGTGCTTAGACTGCAACCCGTTTTCCCTATTAAAGTTAGCAAGTAAAGATTTTATTTAAAAACAAACCTAGCACCGGAGAGTCGTGTTTACAAAGCCTGGCTCCGGTCGTGGAGTCGTAGAGCGTCACCAGTTCTTCCCAACTACACTGAAAAAGCTCCGCTGGTATTGTACGGGGTTACTAGGCACACTTATCAAACAAAGGAACTCACTCTTAACTTAACAAGAAAACACAATCTATAATTAAAGGAACAATCTATTTGCTACTAAGTCTTTTTTTTTTAAACACAGCAACAATACTACAGTGAGAATTTTCTTTTAAATTTTAAGGCAAAGGAATGTCGAAAGGCTATGAAGTAATTAATAACTAGAGTACAATATGAAGATTGTACGGAGACCAATTCTGTTGTTACTCGGTACTGTATGCCTTACAACTAAAAAATGCTCTAAACACTACAATCCGAAGTGATCACTTTGGTTTACCTAAGCTTATTACATATACGTATACGTGCGCTAGTAGCTGCACCAATTATAAATGCAGAGATAATAATATGTAGTGATAAACGGCCACAATAATTATATCAATTGACCCGATGAATGAATAAAAAGGATAACATTATTGAAAACTATCTTAAAACTCGGCTGTCAATCCTTGATTTATATTAAAAAAGGAAAATTAAGAGCGATTATATCAATCGGTCAGAAAAATAAAGAATAAGTAAAATTAATCTATCTTAAAGCTTGGCTGTCAAGACTAGATTTATATTTAAATAATAATAATCGGCCAGAAAAATAAATGAATAAATAAACTACAGCTTCTGTACGATACCCCGTTAGATCCGATTCGTCATACTCGCAGTAGTGGAGGTAAGAAGTACCTCTGGTGAAGGCGCCGGGCACCTGTAGGTACTGCTATGGCACTGGCCCCGAGGGTAGAACTAGCAGAGGACTCGGTGATAAAATTGACTGTGGTGTAGCCCGGAGATAGGATTGGCCCGGAGATAGAATTGGCCCGGAGATAGGACCCTGTAATAACCCAATACGAATTAGACGGAGCCCCTTATTTTAATGAAAAAACTATAGCCCCCTTGCATAAATATATTTTCTTTATAAAACGTGCTTCACAAGCGATAGAAAAAATTTATTTCAGATAAAATGCTTACCCAGTGCAGTATTTAAATCCCGATTAATCGGTCGTGTCAAAACACAAGCTAGAAACCAATACAATATCCCTAAAAGGGTAGTATAAAATACAATACTAAATGTTGAGTCACTATGACTGCAGTAAAGCAAACCTTCTCTTCATCTCGAAGAGTAGTTCTAGAAGAAGCACCAAATCAGCGGTTTCAGTCAATTTGCCTTCCCACTTCCACGAGATTAAAGGAAAAAAATTGTGGAGCGGAGAAAATACCTAACGAATCTAACGATTCGATACGAGGAATAATTCTAAGATAATAAACGACTTAGTTCTCGTTTATTATGGTTGTAAAACGACGGGCGGCGGGAGCCACAATTAATGAGCTGAAATTAAATTGTTCAAGAAATACTAGAAAATGTTCCCAAACGAAATGATAAACTTTTAAAAACCTGAAACGACAGCAGCAATTATGGGAAATAGCCCATCCCTACTACCCAGTGCTGCCAACAGTACCAACCGAATATTGCGAACATTGCAGCATGCCGCGTGAAAAAAATAAAACAGAGGTTCCAAAAAGTTCTCAGAAATGATCAGCCGGTGGCTGGAATTAAGCAACCGGGGGTCCCAAAAAGTTATGAAATATTCAAAACCTAAAATAAAATATGAATTTGACGGATCTAATGAAGCTTAAAAGCAGGTTTTATTAACACAATTCTTAAAAATATAGAACGGTTTGCTGGCCGTTCTACGGTAATGTAATATAAATTAAGCAACGTTATACTATTAACATAATATCCTATTTTAGTGTTTTGATCAAACCTATGGTTCGCTTATCAACTAAAATAAATATAGTCACAAAGTGCCTGAGGGCTACACAAGAGAAAGGGATGATCAAAATAGCTACTCAAGGCCACAACGGTGTTATAAAAGCTAATACAAATATATCGTTAACCTATATTTAGAATAAAATTAATTTACATTAATAAAGGCGGCAACCTTAAGCTTATTGACAGCAAATCGAATCAATAAAGGATACCGCACGGATAACATAGTATGGACCCCGGTAGATTTTGTTCATTTTATAATATTTTGTAGGTCTTATCCCTATAATAAACATAGTAACATTAAAAAGGGATCGTATGTCTGTGATAGAAAGTACAGGGTGTCAAAGATCATAAGTCCGGTAATTGGTGAATACGAGGGTGAATAGCACACTCGCGCATTTTTTTTAATACCTCGATATGTTTTTAGTACATTTAAATAATTTTGGTGTCATTTGAGAGACAATTCATAGTTCCGCAAGGGCAAGTTAAAAAATAGTGCACAGAGTGACCAAGTTATTTTAGAAAAATGTTTAATATGTAACATATTTTCTGTATAGCTTACCTATATGGGTCCACCAAAAAAGTTCTGGTGTCATCTTTCAATTGCTATTCTAGATCCCTGTATACGAAAGGTATAACTAATACTTACAGGGTGACTAACACAAACGTCCCCTTATTTCTTTTTTATCAAGCTTGTGGCTTGTGGGTGACTTTGTCGAAGCACTGTACAAGTACATTTTCTTTCGTTAAGGGTCTAGAAAAATATACCCACTATGTTATTAAAATCTAGTTATCCATGGATTTGTTTCTATTTACGTTGTCAATGAAAAACGGCAGTTATTTCAACAAGCAGTAAGCTGCAATAGTGTCTGACTTTTTATGCTAAAACCAGTATGGCCTTTCGACTTAGTTGTTATATTTGCGATGACCATTTTCGAAGAAATCTGTTAGTAGCTCTAAATGCAGATTAAGATATTGAAATTGCTAAACTTCGCCGGAATGATCTGCAGTATCCAGAACAAGAGGTAAATTATAATACAAGGCTTTGTCATAATTGCAACATGAGCGTGTTGGAGGAGATTAGAGTCTACCAGAATGATGCAGATCCTACAATTATTAAGGTACTTTTTAAAAATAGTGCTAGATGTTGCTTTGTATGCGGTAATAATAATCTAGAAGGAATTCGAAGACCATCTTCAAGCCTGAGGGCAAATGTTTTTATTAAAACAGAAATATATGTTCCTCCTCACGTACGAGTATGTGGTGACCACCTTGATTCAAGAGGAATGTTATTCCAACCTTTATTAAATGGCTTACGTGGAATAAGAATACCTTACAATTTGCACGGAAATGAATTGACTAGTTTCTTGGGGTGTCTTAGTGATGTTAGTTCTCAATCTTTATTAGAGCATGAAGAAAATTATTAAGACGATGAATTCAAATCTTTAACTTCACTAACCAAGGTTCAATTTCGTTACCTTTTTCAGTTATGTCATCCAGTATTCCTTTATGGTTGTCAGAGAACAGTTTCAAAGAAAGATCTTATATGTTTTTTGTGCAAAATGCGACAAGGACTGTCTGACGATTTCTTAAGGGTCATGTTCAACTATGCTTCTCGCCAGTTAGTCAGTTCCACCATTGCTAAAGTGTTATTGCGCCTTGATACTAATATTTCACCACTTAATTTGGATTATAGACACATAAATAGAAACGAATACATTAATAATCATGTAATATCTTGTATAACGAAAACCCTGAAATTCAAAAGGCCATCGCTATTATAGACGGAACTTATATAAAAATCCACAAAAGTCGTAATTTCCAGGTACTTCGTCAGTCGTTTTCAGTACACAAACAGTGCCATCTTTTAAAGCCGACAATTGTATGTGCACCGGATGGATATATCTTGGCAGTACATGGCCCATATTTTGCAGATAATCGCAACAATGACGCTGCTACGCTTTTACACGAGTACAACCAAGACCTTGCTGAACTTAGAAACTGGTTTGCTGAAGGAGATATTTTTTTATCTTATAGAGACGCTCAAAACTTTTTAAGGGATATTGTCATTCAAACGGAAATGCCCGCACATCTTGGACATAGAGCCCAACTAACCACAGAAGAAGCCAACAAATCTAGGTTGGTTATAACAAACATCTAGATACGTCGTAGAATCGAGAACTGGGCATATTAAAAGTATTTACAAGTTTTTTAGAGACGCATTTCCGAATTCACTTATCCCACGCTTAGGTCAGTTTTTAAGGGTAGCCTGTGCACTTATTAATAGGTATCATCCAACTATCCAACTTGAAAATGCTACCTCAGAACTAGCTCAACAAATGTTAGAAAAGGCCCGTCAACCAAATGCTACACAGCTTAGAGTTAATAATGAGGGCATTTTTAGACGCCGTGCTAATTGGCAAGGAATGGAGCTTGAACAAATACCTAATTTTCCACTACTCACTCTCGATTATCTTAGAGATTTGATTTTTGTAACATTTCAAATTAAAGTGGCATGATAATACACAAGAATTTGGAGACTTACATTTTGAATTAGATATGCGTTTAAACATACCAAACTTTCTAAGAATAAGAATTACCTCGCGTCACCGCAATGCAGTTAAGTATCAGTTGGCAGTAGAATATAATGATGAACAAAATATTTCGGGATACTATTGTACATGCCGTTCAGGAGCCAGAACAGTAGGAACATCATGTAACGACAGGTATGCAAGACATCGGCACAATAACGTTCACTATCCACAAAACAGAATCCTCGAAGAAATACCTGATGCTGGAAATAGAGATGTCCCTTTAATACTGTAGATAGGTAAGTATCTGCTTACTGATTTTTTACGTTTTCGTTACCAAGCCGACCTTATTACTCTTATTAGGTACCTTTTTCATTTGCATTAACTAGAGAGTATAGTTATCGGCAAAAAACTTTCAATGAAATAGATTTTTTCTAATGTGAATTTTCTTTTGTTCCAGATGTTTCAAAGCGTGCGTTAGTGTTTATTGCTTTAGTTATGAAAGTTTTTGTAAAATGTGAAAGAGTTAATTAAAATATTATTACAATTATTTAATTTTTAACTTACATTCAAACCATCATGAACAGTTTGGGTAAATAACCTTTGTTAAAGTCAGTCACCCTGTAAGTATTAGTTATACCTTTCGCATACAGGGATCATGATTAACAATTGAAAGCTGGCACCAGGATTTTCCCGATGGACCCATATAGGTAAGCTATACAGAAATTATGTTACATATTAATCATTTTTCTAAACAATATTAATTTCATAAGACAAAAAACTTGGTCATCCTGTGCACTATTTTTTAACTTGCCCTTGCGGAACTATGAATTGTCTCTCAAATGACACCAAAATTATTTAAATGTACTAATATTGAGGTATTAAAAAAAATGCGCGAGTGTGCTATTCACCAATGACCGGACTTCTGATCTTTGACACCCTGTACTTTCTGTCACAGACATACGATCCCTTTTTAATTTTACTATGTTTATTATAGGGATAAGACCTACAAATTATTATAAAATGAACAAAATCTACCGGGGTCCATAATACCATGTTATCCGTGCGGTATCCTTTAGAATTAATTAACCGAAGAGTATTGACCTCTTCTCAATAATTCTTACCGCAAAATACAGCATTTTTATTTGCTAAATGCAGCATATAAAATGAAATTTAAAAATATTTTACACTGGCCAAATCGGAGTGTTACAAGACATCATTTTGATTGGATTGTTAATGATTTTTGTGTACCAAATTTCGGTGGTTGGTTTAATTTACGATTTTGCACGGTGACTGTAGTACCCTCGGTGTGGTACCTTTACGATAAATAAATTGGGAACCGAAGTTCTCGTGGACATTCTTTGTACAGGGTGTCCGGATTTCGTTATATTTTCGGGGTAGCCCCATTATTTCTAAAGTTACCGTGATGCAGTTTTCGCGACACGTTGCTACTTTTCTAGTGAAACGAAAGATACCGTAAACAGATTTTGATAGCCATCTTTGTGTTTGAGATACAGGGGGAAATTGAACATTTGCACTTTTGAGGCATATCTCCTATTTTGGGAAAGGTTAGTTATATTGAAAAGGCAAAAACTCTGTTTTGTCAATATTTTAACGAAGAATTCAATGGTTTGCCCAGTTTGTTCCTAAAATCCATAATGTTGGATATACAGGGTGGGCCAACGCAAAACTTTACACCCCGATTTTCTGGTTCTAAAATGAAAATCTGAAAAAACGCTCGGACCCGTCGATTTCTGATTCGAGGGGGACACTCTTTGTGCCTGTTTCAACCTTGTCACTTGAAGCCCCTAGGGGCGATGGAACTTCACCCTTAAAATTTGAAAAATGAGGGGATAGAGTGGTACCTCATTTTAAAGATCTTTTTACCCTTATTATAACTTCCGAGTTTGACGTCTCTACTCTCATACCCGTTAATGGGAGACCTTGTCAAAATATAGAAAAAATATTATTTCTTAATTAATTATTACTCTCATTATTACTTAATTAATAAGGGCAGCGACTACAAAGTTCGCAGATGTAATCAGTGTCTACTGAACTTCGCAACTTGGTATTGCTCATTCTCCAGCACCATATTAAAAATGTAGAGGTGAAACTCACCACAATTAAGAGGATTGAGTAATACCTCATTTCGAAGGCCCTTTGTCCCTCATTACGACTACCAACTTTGTAAAAATAGTCGCTAGCTTTTATAGTTAATTAATTGTTAATGAAGAAGTAACACTTTTCCAAAACTTTGACTAGCAGTCACACAAACAGAGATAAGAGTAGAGACGTCAAACTCGGCATTTGTAATAACGGTCAAACATTTTTAAAATGAGGTATCAGAGATCCCAAGAGAGATCCCCTTTTCCGTTTCAAATTTTAGGGGTGAAACTCATCACCCCTAGTGGTTGAACTGACAATGTTGGAAATATTCACGTGAAAATGTTATCAAAACAGTATGAAATAAAACGTACGATAATACGAGCCGCCGCTGCAAGGAATATTATTAAAAGAATTAAATAATAACGCTTACAAAATAAATCATAATTATTATTATAATTATAATTACAATAATAATTATAATTATAATAACATGAGCAAAGTTATCTGTAGAATAACAAATGTCTTGTAGTTAATCGCCTTGTTGACGTTTGGGAATCGTAAAAAGCAGAGCTAATTAAATATACTATAGCAATAGAATGTCTCGAAAATGCGTCCATCTTTGTTCTTTTGCACAAAATCTGAGCATATTCAAGTTTACCATAAAAATATAAATTATTTAACGTGTTTGGTGAACAACTCTGGCCTTAATCCTCAACAAGAAGATCTGTTTAAGAACATGAACAATATTCTTCATGAAATTGTTCCATATTTCACCCATAAATCCAGTGTTTTTCACACACGCAGGATGGTTTTATTTCATGAATCATAGACATTTAGTGAAAAATTCAACGGCTCCTTTACTCGCCATCGAGGAAAAAAAAAGATGGAAAAGAAATTTCTAAAACATGTCAAAGTTAAAACCGATGTTGTCGATTAATGTAGTTACTATATATTTAAGCTCGTATTTGAGTTAAAAGCAAATATCTATCAAAACTATTTCATGCTACTGCTATTATTACAACACTGTCAAGCCAGGGCGATTTCTCAGATTTCCACTTATTAATCTTATAGCTAGATGCTGATGGATAGGGTTATTTCCGAGAAAATTAGGCTGTTATCATAGCAACATGTGAAAATTCATAAAATTAACAGGTATACAATTTTGGTTATAATTTACTATTATTGTTGGAATTTCTGAAGAATCCTCACTTTTTTAAGAGATTATAACAAACACATCAATCCGGAACTAAAATTTTACTAACAGGTGTTGATTTGGTGCATATAATGCTTTGTGTGAAGGCTTTTATTTGCGTTATAGATAAAGATAATTATTGAGCATAACTACCTAACTTCTCGGTCGTGTAACGCTAATATAATATTAAACACTACGATATTGTTAATGTTGCCCTACCATTGCCCGAGCTAAATTCAGCTGGTCTATTAACTCATCGACGTGGAACAGTGATCATCGACCCCCTGTCAATAACAATAATACATATTGATCGGAATTGCTTTTTAAATCTCTGATGAGCTGAACATGGTTGTCATTTCAAAAGGAAGCGTAATTCATGTGACATATTTTTATTCGGGATTCAGGAAAACACGTATATAAGAAAATAAAAGTTCCATGAAATGTATCAATCCTTGATAACCAGTCTATAGTAATAATTGTCAATCGAGCTTGTAGTTGATTAAGTTTTCGACTCATTAAAAATTATTTTTATAATTTGTTATAAGAGAAAGAAAACGTATCTGCTTTTAATAATAGCTGCGGAACATTTGAATTCTAACTTTATAAGGGTCTTTCATTCCATTGTTATAAAATTACGGTACTTATTACTGGAAATATTTTAGAGCTGTCAGTACTGTCTAATGATATATTGGCATTTTCTCTCCCTTAGGTCTTTATTGGCAATATCTCAGGAATTTTGGGTTTGGCGGCTAACAATAGCACCTATAATGTGGTCAAATATTCCAATAATTGTAGGTCTCTCAAGTCTTCTAAGCTATTTCTTACTAAAAGTATTTTTTGTCAGTATTGATTTGAAGGTCTTGATATCTTCTTATGCAACAGTAAGAGGTTTTTTAATCCTAACTAATATTGCCTTCAGTGAAGCATGAGACCCTCCGTTTGTCTGAGTCCTCCAAATTAAAGATGCCTTACTCTTATCATATATGACTAGTTAGATTATCATAAGGCTCCAAGTCTTTCCAAATACTTCACGGCCAGTAGCTCTTACATTTCTTTATGATACAACCTCGAATACAACTCATTTTAAGGTTAGAGAACTATCGTTCATATTGGCGCCATCTGATACTCAACAACGCAATTTTCTTTTCCTTGTTCATCATGTATGCAAGACTTTCGACAATACTTGAGGAAGCAGCACATTCTAATTATTTTTTATGTTGCGATCAAGTACCTATTTGATGGAGGTCTTTTTAGCCTAAAGATGCTTAGAGGCAAGTCTAGAACAAGATATTGTGCTAATTTATAATATGCCGATGATTGTGGCTTACTAGACGAGTCGCCCGATCAGCTACAAACAATACTCAGAGCCTATTGCCTAAGCCTACGATGGCTTAGGTCTCAAAATCAAAAGCAGCAAAACCAAGATTATGACCACTAAGTCAGTACAAGAAAATGCAAATATTCTGGTTCAAGGCAGCACTTTGGAAACTGTCGATCATTTTAATTATATCGGTAGCATTGTCAACAACACCGGAATCATTGAGGAGCAGATCCGACATCGCATTAAAAGCGTTCCTCGGGCTTTTTGGAGGTTTAAAAACAGAGTTTTTGACTTGCCGTGTATAGAGCAATAGTTATTCCAGCATTAATTAACATATAGCTGTGAGACCTAGGTTCATACAGAAGAGACATTGAGGCTCTAGAGCGTCTTCAGCAAAGACAGCTACGTCAAATTATGCACATAAAATGGTTCCATAAAACATCAAACATAGAAGTCCTCCAAAGAGTTAAGTGCAAGAGCATCTCTGACTCAATCGGACAATCCCGCCTTAGGTGGACAGGTCACGTGGCACCCATGCCCGAAAATCGTCTACCCAAATGCGTCCTTAATGGAGAGCTCGCAGAAGGCAGAAGCAAACAAGGAGGACAGCTAAAACGTTACAAAGACTTCCTTCAAAACATTGTAAATTCTACCAACACTTAACACAACTGGAGAGATCATATGCAATATCGTTTCGAGTGAAGGCGACCAGGCGATTAATGTTTCAAGCAAATCCTCGTAACATTTCTCCTCATCAGGAATTTATTTGAAAAATTGGAGATTGTGTTATTAATATTTAAATTGTAAATACAGTAATTTGTTAGTAGCTTTAAAAGATTTTGACATATACTTAATGCTCTTTTCACTGACGTAATTTGATTAATTGAAAAGCAATGAGATAAGAAAAACGCGTGCGGTAATAAACTTCTTATCTCATGCACAATTAGTGAAATAAGATGCTCTTGTCTCACGGGTGTAGATGCTTTGCTACAATCTATATTTATAGTGCTTGTTAAGAAAGAGTATAAGTAACAAATGATAATGATTACTGAGTGATTATAACTTGTGAGTTATAATATAATTAAATTTTTCATTTTCAAGAGGACGCTAAGTCAAACTTAGCTTGCGACTAGCGGGCCAAGCAAGTACTAGCCTCATAAAGCTACGCCTATAAGCAAAGTCCTAGGCGAGGGGGTAGTCACCGTGGAAATCTTCTGTCCTACGGGATGGAGATCTCATGGAGATCCGTGGAGATATGTGGAAATCTTCTGTCCTACTGGATGGATATCTCATAGAGATCCGTGGAGATATGTGGAGATCTGTGAAGTGGATATACATGGATGTCCGGTAGAGATCTGGTGGAGATACAAGGAGATACGTGGAGATTCGGTGGAGATCCGGTGGAATACGTAGTAGTGTTTATTAGTGCCAATACCTTAAATCAATGTTTACACACGTTACATCCAGAACAAATACAAATAATTATTTCAACTAATTTTATGAGAATATATAAAGTAAAGAGCATAGAGAGAAGAGAACTTCAGGACTTCAATAATAAAGACAAACGTTACACACATACATACAAATCAACGCCCTACAACATGAGTTCGCTGTTTGGAAAGTTATAATTATAAAATTCTTGAATAGAATAAAACGGATTGGTCAACAAGAAGTCCATAAATTTTCGAACAAGTATATTTAAAGGCAGCTCTCTCACATGGTGGGATATCCTATTAAACATTCCAGGGGTATGATAATTTACAGCAAATCTGCTCCCTTTAACTCGATGATAATCTATTAAAAAAATTTCTTTATTTCTTGTATTATAAGAATGAACGCTCAAAAATATAGTGTATGCATTAGTATTATTTTTCGCGTATTTTAAGCATTCAAAGATCTATAGGGAAGGTAGGGTGAGGATCCGCGTATTTAAAAGCATCTTTAAGGTCAGCAGTGAACCTTAACGACGACTGAAGGGGCAGATGACTAGCACGTAAAAAATCCTGCTTTCTCATAGGCGCGCGAGGTTATTCTTACCATATTATTATTGATAATATTGATTAGTTTAAGGCGTCAAAATTAATTACAGTTTTTTTATATTACAGTCTTATAGTACAAAATATGTCATATAATATCTCATTTTTATAATAAGAATAGTATTCTATGATATTTGTTGAATGTATTACGTAAATATGTTGTAGTAATAAGTAGAGTTCGTTTCCCGAAGGTTTTGTATCTACTATATCGATGACGTCGCTTAACTTGGAAAAAAACGGTTTATCGTAGCTAATTCATATAATTTCTCTAGCGTTCAATTTTTGTATTAATAGGCAATATTGAAGCAAGTATGTTCCAAAACGCGCTTTATAGAACGTTCGGAATTGTTTTGTGATAAAAATTTTAATTTAGAGAGTTCAGTTAAGAGAGTTATCCGAAAATATCAAAATTAGTTAACCGCGTATAATAATCACCAAATGCAAGAAAAATATAAGAAAGGTTAAAAATCTTCAAAGATATCATCAAATTAAGGGTCTGGTGACATATAGGTTGTGTCGATTTTGCAAATTTTCTTTTTTTTTTCGCTAGAAAAGGGGTGCCCTATAGAGTAGTTTAAGCCAAAAAAATCGGAGGATCCGCCACATTTGAGCCGAGAAAGTATCCGCGTTTTGAGCCTAAATTACCCTAGAAGAGCAAACTTCCACTACGACTTTCCCAGGTGTAACGTGAAAATATTGAAATTGTAATGTGAAATTAATGAAATTTTAGTAACCGACATCGGGGGCCTGGCACAGAGCTTCCAAAAGTTGCACATTTTCTTATGGGGAATAACAGTGTTTGTTTACTATTTAAGTATATTTAATATTCCACTTCACGCATGACCCTCCGCTCGCTTAGGTCGCTCCGGGGGCGCAACCAAACAAAACTAACCCAAACTAACCCATAGCATGCGGAAATGAAAAATATAAAAATAAAAATTTGTCAGTCGAAAATGCAAATAATGTTTTGCTTTTCTTAATCTTGGGCATGTCTTGGGTTAGTTTGGGTTAGGTTTGTTTGGTTGCGCCCCCGGAGCGAGCGGAGGGCCATGTATGAAGTGAAATATTTGACGAATATATACATACAAAGTAATAGTGTAATCGAATGAGTGTCTCTTTTATCCCGATGAATGAATGCAAATGCACATTGAAAAATCAGCCAAGCAGACACGTTTACTAAGAGGGCCTATACAGCGGGCCATGATATCATTATGGCAGGATAGACCATCCATTCATCTTCATTCAATCGGACTACTGGGTGTCTCGGTCAACAGCAATTTGTCCTGGTATGGCCACGTTGCTAACATCGCAAAATCAGCCTCCCAGAAGCTTGGTACGCTATTTCGGAACAGAAACTGTATACACCGCAGCAGTTGCTCTTGCTCTACAAAGCGCAAATAAGACCGTGCTTAGAATATTGCTCACACAGTCATCTGGGGTGCCGCACCACAGCACGCCCTGTAAAGCTACTGGATTCCGTTCAGAAGAGAGTTGTGCGTCTCGTCGGCGAGCCGGAGTTGACCCGGAATCTGGATAGTCTTGCGAAACACCGCAAATATGTGGCCGAGAAGTCTTCGTTTAACAGATACTTTTACGGCAGATGTTCCCAGGATTTGGCCCGCCTTATCCCGCCCCTGACAACGCCTGCCAGACAGTCACGATAGACGGCAAGAGCGCGCCGGTTCGTCGTACAACTGGAAACACCTAAAACATCGCTTTACAAGAACTCCTTTGTCTAGCGCACTGCATCACTGTGGAACTCACTCCCAGGACGCATATTCGGATGTCCATTCGGCTATGCCGAACGTTTCGTCATATGTGACGTGCACCATAGCATTTAGTCGGATGTCGTGACTGTTACATAGAATCAACAAATACGTCTTCAATTATTTAAACACTTCATGCATGGCCCTCCGCTCGCTTCGCTCGCTACGGGGGCTCAACAAACGGAAACTAATCAAGTGCTAACCAAAACTAACCCAAAATTTGTATTTTACTTTTTATTTTGGGTTAGTTTTGGTTAGCAGTTAGTTAGTTTCTGTTTGTTCGGCACCCGTAGCGAGCGAAGCGAGCGGAGGGCCATGCATGAAGTGTTTAAATAATTGAAGACGTATTTGTTGATTCTATGTAACAGTCACGACATCCGAAATCCGACTAAATGCTATCGTGCACGTCACATATGAAGAAACGTTCGGCATTGCCGAATGGATATCTTGCCTGTTACATCCGAATATGCCCCCAGGACATCTGTTTCCCCCTAACTAACTATTCAAGAACCATGTCACTCAACATCTTCGCACACACACCGCTCGTCGAGCACCATATGATCTCCCTTTAGTGTGTGTGCTACTGCCATAAAAAAATCATTCAATTAAATAAAAAAGAGTAGAGACACTTATAGCACAGCTTATTCACTACCAGCTAGTTATCTCTATTCTCTATCGAAATTGGAAAGTTGGAGTGTCGGGCACTGCGCCTACATGGGAGTGCCCTGAGCGGTTCAGTTCCACAGTTGAATTTAAAATGAATTTTCGCTTCAAAATCCACGACAAATTCGTCCGAAGCCTCGGCTATCGCCCTAAAAAGTCCGGAAATTTCGGATTTTTATACAATTTTGCCTTTTAAAATCGTTTTTAAACGGATTTTAGACGATAAAAAGCATATTTTAAATTAAAAAAACTGTCAAAAGTATTATTCAGATGTCCAGACATTTAAAACAATATTGAGTCATGACCCTCTTCTAAAATTTTCAAAACTTGGTTATTATTGACTTTCCCAAATCAAAGGATGCCGCCGCATGATGACTAGCTGGTAGTGAATAAAACGGTGCGCTTATAACGCACCATTTTTCTAATGAATTTTGCTAACGAAACTACAGTAATCTCTGTTTCGACTATTGTGACATTTGACAGTAAAAAGGAGGATGGATATTTACAAGCAAAATTTAATTTTGTTTAATGGGGCTATGAGTCGTTTTAAATTGGGACCGGAACAAAACGGAGGCCTCTCATTCGACGTAAATGTCTCCTAGTTAATATTTTCACCCGACAATTGATTTTCAGATGTGGTTTGTTTATAATTCTAGTGCTCTTGTGAAGTGGTGCTGAAAATTTGTGGCAAAACTCGAACTTTGAGAGCATTTTTTCGGCTCAAATGTAACTGATCCTCCAATTTTTTTGGCTTAAACTACTCTATAGGACAAAGAGAGAATTTGCAAAATCGACAAAACCTATATATCAACAGACCCTACAAACCAAATAATATAAATAACCACACAGTTCGGCAATTTCCACGCCAATGGCTAAAGCAAGTCGCTGCCGAAATTTTAAAAAATGTAAAAAAAGTTAGGTGTTTGTCTAGGGTCAAAGTGTATATAATATATGCTGCCACCAATCAGGAAACTGCCTCCCCGCTAAAAATCAAGTAAACGTCGCATTGTTGCCTGTTGTCGCGTATTCTAAATAGCTTGAAGGCGAATAAAATATAAATAGTATGCTTATTCCGGATTTCCCTGTGTAAATAAAATAGTAAATAATAGAAGACAGTAGTATTAAGGAAAATAACAAAATTACGTATTCAAGTAGAAAATTTAAATATGTAAATTCACCATAGGAAACTAGACAGAAGATAAATTAGGATTATTGGGAAAAAATGTGGCAGCATCTAAATATGCGAGGATATTTTTTGCCCGCATTCTTTCCATCCAGGTTCTTTCATTTGGCTAACAGTATATGAAGCTGCCGCAATAATTCTGAAGAGAGAAGATTCTTCGTGCGGCAGCTGAGTGACCCCATGAAAGTAGGGCATATGAAATATTTGACTGTATTAGAGAATGGTACGCTGTTAACAACACAGGCTCTGAGACATTCCCATCCAAATTTCTTAACACAAAAACGTTGGATGATATTCTTTTTGCCACCTGATCCACGTGCGGATGCCAAGTCAATTTTTGATCTAGATATAAACCCAGAAACTTAACTGCAGGAGGGTTCATTCCCGAGTCAAACTGTGTGCAGCAAACCAATCAGAGGTCCTCGACCGTGTCTCCCAGGTAAGCTCTTGTAGATGGTTCACATCTTCATCACGTCTCACAGCAGTTGTCTCGTCGGCATATACGATCAATTCAGCACTAGGGTCGCATGTCGGGAGATTATTCAAATAATGAATAACATCGGCTTCAGTACTGCTCCCTGAGGAACGCCAAATCTATATAATGGGCTGTAATATAGAGCGTATTACCTCCTGGTCAACTAACTATGAACGATCAGTGAGATATGAACGAAGCAGGTTTAAAGCATTGCCAGACACATTAGATCTATCCAATTTGGATAACAATATATCCGGAGAAGCACAGTTGAATGCCTTCGATAGGTCGCAAAATAAAGATGCAGAATGGTCAACCTTCTTAAACACATTATTTCATCAGCTATTAAAGACGTGAAGATCCTAGAACTTCAGCTGCAGCTGTGTAGAATTTTATTGGCCGAAACAAGATGATCTGCAACTCTCGCTGCAACTAATAGAGCCCATTCAAATTATGTATGGTCCCATTACAATTCTGGGTACCCACCCTATGAAACGGTCAAGAACAGATAGAATAAAAATACAGACTTTTCATAAATCTTTTAAAAAAGTGTTTAAATCAGATTTGTCTTAGAGACAGTTTAGTTTTGATTTCGAGTTCATTTTATACTGGTAACTTGTTCCTACTTTATGCCTTTATTCCAAAGTGTAGGCCTATTCCAGAGAGAGAAGTTAAGTTTTGACTTGGGAATACCTATTTATTGTTTATTAGGTCAAAAACAAATGTATTTTTGCTGTTGTTTTCCCTTTTTATTATTTTTTAGTTATCATTACACCGATTATATATTGTTTATTTTTCTATGTAGTGTTCCTCTACAATAAGTTGTTTTTTGTTAAATTGTATAATACTCTTTTGGTGTTCCTATGTTTTTTTTTATTTTATGATACTTAAAAAGGTATTATGCTTTTTTTGCACTGTTTGTTTTGTTTAGTACATATTAATATTATTTTGACCAAGTCGTATATTACTAAAGATATACCTCGAGATATACCTATGTAACCCTTTTTTATGTTAATAAAGCTAAGTTGATATTTTTTTGTTTAAACATTAATTTTATGTTCAGATGTTGCTTCTTATCTAAAACACCATAACAAGTTGTGAGTAAAATACGGGAGTAAAATAAAACTGAGTTAGTTAACGATACAATTCTTCGATAGTATATAATAATCTATTTTCTGCCATGGTACATAGTCTACTATTATTAGGCAAATTTTTACATACCATTCGTAATAGTTTACTTACTACCTCTAAAGAGTTGGTGATTTATTCATATTATAAATATGGACACAAATTATTATTAATATCAAACTACCACTTTCTGACAGCAAACAGTGTGTTATCCCAAAGATCTAATCCAATAAAAAATTTTAAAAGCTATTAATGTATATGGAGTTCCGGAGGAGATACAAGGATATCTCTGGAGATCCAAGGATATCCATGGAGATCTATGGAGTTACAAGAAGATCTCCACAAATGGAGATTTTCTGTCCTAAAAAATCGCAAGTGACTACCCCCTCGGTCCTAGGTAATTCTCATTTCTCCTTGTTAAAGAAAATACTCAATTAAAGTATTTTTAGTTTAAAGTCTGCGAATGGATGCCAAATATAGATGAACGCCTTGCAGGAACGGTCAGGCGATATTTTTACGATATGTACCTGATATAGCAACATAAAATTCCCCATTTCAAGCAACGTTTCGTGGCAATTTCAGATATGGAGCTAGACTGTCTTATCGAGCCGAAAATCGTAACTGCAGTTTAAGTCATAATTCCTAACTTTAACGTTATTTCAAAAGTTTATTTCTGTGGGCCTGGAAACTATAGAAGTTATGGTCATACCCGCAGGGGTAGCACAAAAAATCAAAGTAAGTTATGGTTTACAAAAGGGGCTAGTTAGCTGTAAAGTTAAAATAAGGAATATAAATTTTCCGATTGTTTAATGTATACTTAAGCTCGCTGATATGATATAATAAAGAAGTTATAATAGTTATTTTTACTGAAGAAATCAGGAAAAATTTGATTTTAATTTGAGGATGGTGATATTCGTTTTAAAGGACCTATAAAGCACAAAAATGAACAAAGATAGAGAAGAACTCACGTACATTCCGAACAAAAACCTTAAGTCTTGAGTGAAAATTGAAGGCGATAACAATGTCATAGAATACCGGGCTCTATTGTTGGCGGAAAATAGAACTAGTGATAGAAAGTTTCTTCCGATGTTCCTTCTATCGAAACCCTAGATATCAAAAATATTGGGGGGAGCCACCATACTTTCTGCCTTCAGGAATTTTAGGCTTAAATTAACCTTACTTTTGTCCTGTGTATGCATGTGCGTGTTTTGAGTCGCATGTATTTTTGTATACGTTATTATTTAGAAGTCTTACAATGAATAATCAGCTATGACTCTTATCAGTATTCAAAATATGAACGAATCACATGTGCATATAATATAAAAGAGAAGCGCTTCCAAAGGCACATCATGTTATTCTTGACCAAAAAAAAGATAAAATTAATAAACAATGTACGCCCACCCTTAATTCATCTAAAGAAACGCGGAGCGCGCGAAAAACGATTTTTATTTTCTTAAGCGAAAACCATGCGTCGGCGTCGGACGAAAGAGAATCAAGAGATCAAATCTGTTCAGAAATTAATGAGAATTTCAAAAACTATTTTTTTTTCTTTTAGAGAAAGCAGTGGCGTAAAATATTCAATTCAAAACCCGTACGGACGCCACTGGTAGAAATAATCAAATTGTTTGTACATCAGAATTTGCATCTTGATCCATAGAAGACGTGTACCAAATTTCATAAAGATAGCTACAATAGTATCACAGTTATTATATAAAATAGATTTTTTTTCTGAAAATTTTGCCACCCTGTATCTCAAAAGTTAAGACGTTTAGGACATATGTTCATATGAAGTTTCCACACGCGGTAGAAGTGAAACCTTCATAAAACTAAACCAAGCGGTCACCCATCCAAGTACTAACCACAACCGACGTTGCTTAACGTCAGTGATGCGACGAGAACTAGTTTTTACTTTTTACTCTTAACAAACATGTAACAAATGTATAACTGTGTTCTATCTCATTCTCTCGCAGGCTACTTCTTATAGATCTCTTTTTACTGTCGCTTTTTCGTTTCATCGAGTCTCAAATCACACCCCTGCTAAATAAGTTTTGACTTCAAAAATGTGTTAAATAGTTTCGCCTCACACTATGTATCCAAGAGCTCCAGCTGTGACTGTGCAAACAACGGTTGGGTATTTTGTTTACTTCAAAGATTTAGAAAAAACTTTGTTAATATAGATATAAATAATCAGGAATTCAGTAAGCTAAAAATAAACATTAAAAATTATAAGCCTTATAAGCAAAAGTTTCTCAAAATATCGAATTCAATTTTTTCCTCGTGTAATTTGCAACTTATTGCACACCCTAAATATAGGACTCAGTGAAAGATAATCAGGGCTCTAGCTACACCCTCTCCGCCGTTTACATTATAGAAAAAAGTATTTGATTTATATCCTATATTTGAGAAATATATTCGAGTAAAGAGTATTGCTGTAGATTTTCCTGAAATCACTATTCTACGTTTTTTTATGTTTCCGCTTCTTTTTTCCAAGATAGCTTTCGTTCATATAATTAACTTTTTTTTTGTGACATGACCTGGTTGAACTAACTCATACTGTGATCGAATGTCGAATACAATTCCGTCTCCAAACGGCTCTTCGGCAAAAATTGTATCTTTTCACCTGTCAATTTATAGAACAATTTCATGCTTCGCAAAATATGGATGAGAGCAAAGGGAAATATATGTAATGGCTTCCGAGTCTGACTATGTCATTTGATAATTTGTGAAAAGGCAGAAAATTGTTAGCCTTAGACATAAACGTGTTTGGTTCGATCATAATAAAAATGTTTTAAGTTGACATTTAATGATGAAAACTGAAAATGAAGCAAAATTTTAAATTAATGCAAATAGAGGCACCGAAATCAGTTGAATGGTTCATAAATCTTGTATCATTAGGTTAATTTGTAATAAAACTTGAACAAACTTTGCGGTTAAACAAAAAGCCTGATGGAAATTGGAAATTTTGACATCATCAACGCCACATAATTTGCATAAATATCACGCCACAAATTGCTTCTTTTCAGCACAACAAGCTGTAACCATCGCTGTTTCGTATTTATGCGGAAAATTACAAAAAGAAAACTTTGGAAACAGGCTGGAAGACAAATTTATCAGTCTCAAGTTGGAACTTTTCGCAATAAGCTAGACAAACTTTTATTGACTTTGCAAGTAAATAAGAACATTTTCAGATGAAAATTTGTTTGGGTGTTTTCAGGAGATGCTGATTGCTAGTATTAATGCTAGACCAATAATTTAAATATCAATAATATACAGGGTTATGATATAGAAACGGATCAGACTTTTATATGGAATAGTTATACGGAAATAGGTTTTTTAGAAAACGTGCAGATATCTGAGATATACCAGGACGATCACTTTTAACACTATCATTAACAGTACGGGAAGTATTAAGTACTCCACTTAATTGCTACCCTAGACACTATCTGTTGGCTAATAGGCAGGCGATTTTGGGTATTTTTCAGTGACATATCTTTGGTGAGGCGCATTTTGGATGTAATATTAGCAAAGAAAAATTCAAATTTGATTAACATTCACCGACGTTTTTTGAGGTCTCGAACCTAAATATGCTATTGGTCATTGTCATGCCATAAATATTGTGACTTAAGTTCACAACGTTGCTAAGTCGAAAAACTTGTCAGTGGTGCATACCAGCATTAAAGTGTTAATATTTTGCAAACGGTTGAATCTAGATATAGGGCATGATGTATGAAAAATATCTAGAATTGATTGTAGAATGTAAAAATGTAAAAATATACAATATGTTTTTATGATCCACCCTGTAAGGTAATTTGCCAGTTATTGACACTATTAGAGCTAATATTGCAATTATAAATATATATTTTATTGAAATAAAGCAAACAGTACATCTTACCTACACCGTGCTAATTCCGCAGAGCTTATGAATTAGAATTTACATAAAAACAGGTGATAAAATGATATTTTTTCAATAAAATATATATATTTTTTTTATATCCATTTTTAACACCAGTAATTGACATGCAAATAAAACAAAATTCCAATAATTGACATTCCAGTTATTGACATATAAAATTGCAGGAAAACGCAAGGGAAAACGTGTTTTATATATTTGTTTAATATTTAAAATATCAACATTATGGCCGAAAATCGAAAAATACACTAGTAAAATATTAATTGCTAAACAAAGACACTATAAAACCAAATTTTCCAAACTTTTAACTAAAATAATAGAATACTTAAGTACTGAACGGAAGGAAAACACAAAACATGAAATATTTTAGTAAGTCATTTCTTCAAACACCATTATTAAAATAATTTAATATGAAATAGCAAGCAAACAATAAATTAAAATAAGACATTGTATGTACACATCAGCCGGCTTTGAAAATTCATATTTAAGTCTGTCACTGGCAATTACAATTTTATGAAATGGCATTTTTTAAAATTATTTGAGGCAATTTAATTACAGACACATAATGTTTATTTGATTTAAACAGCGTCTTTTTTTACAACAGATCATACCTATAATCTCAGCATCTGTATTATCGATTAGTTCTTGAAACTATTGTATTCACATGGAAATACGACCACAACATAGTCAGTCGCTTTTCATGTAACTTTTCATTTAATTTGTCGTTACTGGGTTCATCAAGGCCTTCAGTATTGCTTTCAGTTGGTACCCATTCTTCTTCATCAGTTTCAGAATTACTTTATGTATTGCACTATTTTTTCCTCGATTTTTTCTTTAAACGTCTTTGGATTTTATCTGGTGTATTTTTTTATTTCTACATTCGTTAAAAACTTGCTTCTTGGCACTTTCGACTTTTGTATATATTCTTTTAAGTTTATTTTGTTCTCTCAATACTGATCTGTTTTTTATATCTTCTATTTTTCCTAATTTTACTTAATCTGTAAGTATTTAATCATTTTTCCAGTAATTGACACCCTAGTAACTGACACCATGTCAATAACTGAACAGAAACAATTTTCCATGGCAATTTTTGTATTGGCAATACTGTCAGAGAATGGATATACCATTAGGAAGTTACAAAATAGAAAATGCCTTAATAAGCCAATAATCGACAGGGGTGTCTATTACTAGATTCACTACTATTTCACATTCCAGTAATTGACACAGTTTGTAATAACATAACTTCTACTGTTTATACTTTCATATATTATAAAATATGTTGTTTATGCCTGTATTAAATAATATAAGTGCGTCAAAATATAAATTTGGTGAAAAAAGATTAAAAATGTATTTAATAATATTTTGCCTCTTAGCAATTTGATTAATTACAAGGAACTTCCAGAAACACGTCGGCGGAATTACGATTTTTTCCCAAAATGCCGTGTCTGAACATTTGTGGGTATTTCACACTGTTGCCAAATTGCATAAGGAGATATTACCAATATCAATTTTAACTTTTACTCAATTTTTCTTATAAAAATAGATGATGTAAGGAAGTGCCAATCATTGGGAGGGTGTCAATAACCGGCATTTTACCTTATACTATTTTTTTAACACTTTGACTGCTGATGACACGGATCCGTGTCACCACGTACATGTTGCTATGTGCGCGCGACCCGGATCCGTGTCGCGCGTAATATAAAAATTAAGCTCTAAGTACGCCACGAGCAGCAGGTGGAGGTAAATCTACGGTTGAGAGCATATAGCTAAAGCATAGGAAATTCTTGTTTTACGTGCCGTTTTCGGGTCAGGTTTTTGTTGCTGCTGATTTTAAGACAAAATGGCGGATAATCTGGCAAGACCTTAGGAACCTAAAATAACAATATTTACTTGCAAAAATTCGAAGAAATAGACTAATGAAGAGCTAAAAGGGTGTCCATATTTTATTATTTAAATTATCGGAGCATTCCAGAATGACTATTTTACATTTTAGCATGTTATGTATATTTGCCAAATTTGGTATGTTTTTACGTATTTTGATATGCTCTGTATAATAAAAGTTAAAATTTATGCTAATTTAGTTTTTATTCGTTTTATACGTTTTCAAAATAAAAAAACGCCCGACACGAATCCAAGTCTGTCAGCGTATGACACAAAAATTGTTGCTATATGCGCATGACACGGATCCGTGTCAGGTATTCAAAATTCTCTAACACCCAGTATATATTAGTTAAAATAATATATTTATGTATATAGAGAGTTTATACAAGCAAAATGAGAAAAAAAAAGTTTAGCACACAGGTAATACCACAGCTGGAACTGTCAGCAGCGAAAGTGTTAAATGAAAACTTCTTTAGCGTCGTTGGGTGTGATTTGAGAGTCGATGAAACGGAGACGAGGATAGGATGTAGCCTGCGAGAGAATGAGAGAGAAAACAGTTACACAGTTGTTACATGTTTGTTAAGAGTAAAAAGTAAAAAAGAGTAGTCGTCCGATAACTGAAGCTAAGCAGCCTCGGGCGTGGTTAGTACTCGGATGGGTGACCGCATGATATAGTTTTATGAAGTTTTTACTTCACCGCGTGTGAATCGCACACATGATTTTTTTAAAAAATGCGTATAAAAAAATAAATATGACGGGTTCAAGCGATACTTGATTAAGTGGGCGGTATTCCATATAAAAGGCTGATCCGTTCTTATTTATCATAACTCTATATAAGTACGAGATTTGTTGTAATGGAAATCTGTAAGAAATTATCGTCCACATGCTATTAATATAGGCTTAACTAGCCATTTGACCTGGAAAGGGCTCAAAAATAATAAGGACAACATTTTTACTGGCACATTCACCATTTCTTTAGAAATACTATTTTTTAATATTATTTGCGTACAAATAGTTTGCACCAAAAATTGAAAATACTTATCACTGCTTCCAGGAATAATATTACTATATAATTTAGTAAACACCCTTTTGTTAAGTACTTCTTATTAATAAATATTTATTTACACTTTTATCAAAGCTTTTATCATTTTCAGTGTATTTTATATGCTAATAAAATTCACTGTTTTTGTTTCTGCCAAACATTTTTTATGTGCAGATCACAAATATCTAAATTTAATAATAGACATTTTACAAGCATTTTATTCTTTCTTTAATGTAAAATAAATCGATTAAATACAGTTCTAGAACTATTATAACTTTGACACTAAAACTACACTGCAGTGTTGACGATAGAAATGTTAGTCGTTGAATCTAAATTGTCGTATAGAAAAAGTTATTGTTATTTGTAAGACTGAAATTTTTATTAAAAGTTCTTTATATCTTATACAAACGTGTCTTTCTGTATATAACAAAATATTATTTCTACTTTATAATATTATTTATAGTACCGAATACCGACCAGACCGCTGTCCCCTACACTAATTGTGTCGGAGCGCTTCTAAACAGCGGCGGTTTTAACTGAAAAATCTCAAAAAGTAGTTACTAGACCGTAATTTTTTCTTATAATTTTGATCAGTGTTTCGTTGAAGTATGTTTCAAAACTCTGATTAACTTAATGTTTTTCAAAGTTTCAATTAAAAAAGTTTCTGGGGACCTCTAGAACCCCCGAGGGGTAAACCGCTGCCAAATATTTGTACACCAGATTACACAATATTGAGTGACTACACGAACTTCACCTGATATTACACAGAATTCACCGAAGATTACACGGACTTCACCAGAGACTATACAGATTTCACCTCAGATTACACATGCTTTACAAGATTACACAGATTTCACATATGATTTCACAGAGTTTGCCTATGATTACACTGGATTACACAGATTACACATATGAATGCACAGACTTCACACTTATGTGAATATATATATTTAGTAAATTATAACAACTATTATTCGTTTAAAAAAATAACAGTTCTAAATTATTTCAATCTCTTTAATTAAAATAAAAAACAAAAAAATTAAATCATGCAACAAAATATTATCAAAAGTAACATAAATTCTTTGGTGAGATAAGTTACTAGCTAACTTAAGCAGTTCGATTCAATTGATAGCTTATTATTCTAATGTCTAATATAAAACGAAAATTTCCATACAACTAAATTATTGGAATTTAGGTCCGGAAAATAATATAAAATAAATAATACCTACTCGTAAAAACAATAAACAATAGGTTTAACTATTGCCAACCGAGTTGCCAACTTATTAACTAAAAAAAATGCAACTAAACTAAAACTTATGTAGCACAAAGTTGCTAAAATGATGGTATCTATGTCAAAGAACCAAAATACAATTTAAGTCGAACTTACATAAATATTTGCATATAATAATATTATGAATTTTCGCGAAGTAGAAATAATATGGTTTTTTCCATTTTACACATATACGGAAATAAAAAAATATTTTAATTGGAAAGAAAACGGAGTGAGGTAATATCTCTTAAGTTACGTATTTAATTTTTGTTTATAATGTCTTTGAATTTGTAACAGGCCACTTCTGGTAATTTGAAATGGATCGTTTCCAACCAAATATATATAAAATATATAATTGAAATGAACAATGACGACATCGTCTGATTTGGGCCAAATAAATTATCCTATTCAGATTTCAAAAATTTTAATTTAAAACATTCGCTAGTGACTTCTCGAATCACTCTTCCTAGGTACCACTGATTATCATAAATAACAGCGTAGTATTTCTCTACAACAATTTTAATATTCAGTGGAACTCTAACTTCCATAGGGTCATCACTCGGGTCTTCACGAGGGGTTAACCCGAGGGTTAACCGATGACTAGAATGTATACACTAAAATACCATATTTGACAAATAATACCAAAAATACCAAAACAAAATACCAAAAATATCAGAAAATACCAATATTATATAAAAAAAAGCAAATATCGTAAAAATTGACAAGTAATACCAAAAAATGCCAAATAATACCTAAATAATTTAATTAAGAAATTCAGCTTAATAATCGAAAGTGCGTAAAATTTATATTGTTTATTGTCCTATTATTTCTGTAACGGTATTTCTTAGTTAAAAATTATACTAATATTCTAAACAAAACATGTAAACATTTAATATAAACAAATACGTACACGTTAGGTATTATTAATTAGATTGCCTAAACCGAGGCCTAAACAGATACCACGAGAGATACCTAAACTGTTAATCCCTAATTCTTTTGTTTTTGCATGCACCATGCACTAACTGCTACTTACTTTTATAAAATATTGGCTTTTGGTAATATTGGTAATATTTTTTTTGTGCTTCTCCCAATGACGTCACACGCTGTTACCAGAATGTACGTGGCCTCCGTAGCAAAGCAAACAATTTTTATAGTGCTGTTGTTGCTTGTAGCTACGATGTCGTTGCTGTTACAGAATCAGGGCTCCAACCCGATATTTTGAACTCTGAACTCTTCCTGGAATCATATGTGGTCTACCGTTCGGATAGACGAACTGACTTGGTTGATGCTTGGCGAGGCGGTGGCGTTCTGATTTGCTTCCGAACAGCTGGATCTTTCGAGTGTTTGCGAAGGAGCGCGACTAATTGACATTTTAGGTTGTAAGCTAACTATTAATTATTTTATATATATTTATTGTTTACATACCTCCTTCTACTAACGATATCCAGGTAGAAATTTTTCTGGAGGCTATTTCGTCAATAGATATAATGTTGAGCAAAAATGTAATAATTCTGGAAGACTTCAATATTCCTTCTTACACTACAAACCATCCTTCCAATGCTAAACACAGACTTTTGACTGGATTCGGTGAAATATTTAACCTTCGCCAATATAATAAGACACCTAACATTAGCAACCGCTGTTGGGATCTAGTTTTTGCCAACTTTAAAACCCCTGCAAAAAAACGACGTACCACTTGTTAATGAAGATCCGTATGATCCATCCTTACTGATCAATTTTCTAGCGGCCCTACCTCACATAGTCAACTTTCCTGTAAACAATGATGATCTACCGTATATAATTCCAGAAAAGCCAATTGCCTAGCTATACACGGTGTCCCATATAAGAATGCACAGTACAGAGATCTCGCAAACCAGAAGAGCTACAAAGATGATTAAATTAGAGAAAAGGTGCGCCTTGCTGAACCCTACAAAGTCATGCTTCGAAATCTAAAAAAATCCGATTACTTCCGAAGATATTTGAGAAAACCCGAATTTTCTCGATTTCGTGTTTATTTTTTTCTGACTTTATTTGAAAAGATATTGTAATCTACTAAAATGCATAAGCTACTAAACAAATATCACCCTGTC